>BGPR01015215.1:23789-37229 GCA_013235015.1 Araneus ventricosus
ATTTGGAGAGAGGATAATAGTTCGGATGTATTTCTCGTCTTCTGACCATGGTTGAAACTTGAGTAGTTGCGTTCCGTTGCAAAACCGACGTCGGATAGATTCAAAATCGGGCATAGCTCAACTTAAATTTATTACAGCTAAATTCATATGTATATCTAGATAAGTTTTTATATTCGTTAAATTAATCTTATAAATCTGTTTTTCAAAACAATTATTTGACATTTTAAATTCGTTAAATTTTTCAATGCCGTTGTTTACAATTTTAAAGTGTGATTCATTAAAATTATTATCGTTATTCAAAACAACTTAATATACTAATAGTCCTTTTTAACTATATTTCTGAGAAATATTAATGAATACTTTTATAGTTGCTTCTAAACTATATTCTTTTTTAAATAATTTACTTGTTTTTTCACTAATTTGTGAATTTTCCTTTTCCTCTAAGCACTTGATAAAGCTTATATATTTTACTTTCGTGCCTTGTTGGCGAGTTAAACCTATACCTTTTCTATTAACCTTGGTTTCAAAATTAAAACACAACAATGATTAGCATTTGCAAACAAATAGTTAAATGATTGCAAGTGCTTTCAATGAAAGTTCTCAAAAGTTTCCAGTTTCCCATTCATACATCTCATCATCATTTCAGGAATTTACCTTACAGTAAATGACGAAACCGAGTTGCCAGGAAAAGTAAACGCAGAATACGAACTTCATCCGTTCAAATATCTCGCAGCTTTACGAAATATTTCCCCAAAGGAGCCAGACAATTTCAATCCATTAGTCGCTTATTTGAAGAACGCTTCACTCTTATTTATCGAGAGTTTCGGAGACGACGCTTTGTGAAAGAGAGTAATTATTTCAGTAACGCCTTCCAAAATATAGACTTTGTGTCTAGGTCTTAAAGGAAATCACGATTACTCGAGATGAATTTTCTTGGCATGGAATTAATGAGGTAGAACGCTGAGTTTATGAATTCGATAGGTATGGCAAAACCTTTATTTAAAATTTCCGCTGCTTTTCATTAAAGTAATTGTCGCTGAAATCACTCTTTGGTAAATGATAACTTTTCGGCAGTGCTGTTTCAAAATACTTGAAAATGTCTTTTAAACTTTTGTTAATTTGTTATTTCGGAAATGTGTTTACCTTGATTCGTACAATTGTTGATTGAAAGTTGTTCTTTTTACAGATATAATGAATTTTCTTCTGATTAGTTGCTGCTATCCAATGATAAATATCATGAGAAAAGCTTTCGGAAATATTTGATGCCATTGGCGCAGTTCATCAGATTTGGTGCCAAAACTAGTATGTAGAAAATATGGATTGTCTCGAATTGCATTGGGATGGCTACTATTCTACAAGAAAAGTATTTTTTTCTTTCGAAACTGAGATGAACAGCAATAGCTGCCAACTTTGGACTTAAAAACTGAAAAATATTACCAAAAATTAAAAAATATATAAATATTATAAGATTGCGTCTCTGTGCCTTCTATAAATTAATATTAAGTTTCATGTTCTAGTTAATTACTTTACATATTTTAAAAGTGGTGCTTCTTTAGGGTACAGTGCAGAAAACCCTATAATTTATTATAATTCTTGCTTCGTATGTGTAATAATAACATGTAAATTCATTGTTCAGCTTAGAGAAACGTAAAAAAAAATGTCATTCAGTTGGAAAAGTTCTACTTTTTAAAGAATACAAAAAAGTTATCTGCGAATTACCGTATTAAAACTTTTAAAAGAAATAAGTGAAAAAGTTATACGTTATGGTACTATAACTACAACATTAATGAAATTGATCAGGTCTTTAAATGTTGAGTAGGTATGGAACTTTTTCTATCAACAGCTAAAGGAAGATTTCTTATCTATTAATATGTCATGTTAGTTTGCGCATTTTTAACTTTAAAAAAATTTAATATTCGGAGAATTCAAATAAATTAAAAGGTAAAACAATTCCGGATTCATATATATGGAAATAAAGAAAAAAATATTAGAAA
This sequence comes from Araneus ventricosus, assembly GCA_013235015.1. Lineage (NCBI taxonomy): Eukaryota > Metazoa > Arthropoda > Arachnida > Araneae > Araneidae > Araneus > Araneus ventricosus. The sequence continues at coordinate 25,784 of BGPR01015215.1, forward strand.
ACAGTATGTATATCTGACGCAAACATTTAAAAGTCAATAACATACAATACAGTATTTAGTCACCAAGCTACCACAGACCCTTGCTACTTGCTATAAACTTGTGATTTATCTATTCTGTAATCATTTTACTACTCTGTGTAAATATTGTATTAAAGAGATTGATAATTAAATTGCATATTAATACGAAACATTTGTTTTATGATTTCATCCCGATGTTTTCACGAAAAATCTACGGCGCGGACCCGAACTGCGCCTCTCTTATATTTTATTTAGATTAGCTTTTGATGGCGCCATCTATTGACAGTATATAGAACTACATTTCGCGTATAAGCAATAAAACATATACAGTAAAAATGTTCATATTTCCCGTAATATTCAAATTTTTGATTTAAAATTTTAATACAATGTTTATTTTACGTATTGTCAAGTATTCTGTAAGTTTCGTACAATTCGAAAGAAAAATCTGCATGATATAATAAAAAAAGCATGCGGAGCTTGAAATTTTCAATTTATTACCGATTTTTACTTATATTCTGATAAATATTTTTATTGTCTCACTTTGTTTCCTAGTAATACTCCTCAAGCTCTTTAAAATGACACCAGAATCGACCTCCTAGCTAAAAGAGTTTCCACGAGTTTCTCGGCTACACTTATTTATAACCTAACATAAAGCTAATTCATAATAATCACGCGCATGCACCTACAGCGCCTATTGATTTTCAATCTTCCTTTTAAGTTTTGTATTACTTTTTTGCCATTTTCGTTGATGATTGAACTCTCAAAGTGGAAAAGTAAGTCAAATAGAATAAAAAAATGAAAATACAAGTTTTTAAAATAATTTCAGAGGGACTGCTGCTCTAAAGGACGAGCCGCCACTGTCATAGACTTCTTTTCCTAAAGGTCTCTTGTTTATATTTCAATATGCAGGGTCTCCACTCTAATCGTAGCACAACAGCTAATTTCAGAACCATTAGAGATAAGCATATATTTTAATTAGAAAAATGCTTTAAATGTCGTAAAATATTATATTTTATGTTGTTGCATTCAATAGATGTGCCGTTAAAAAATTTACGTAATCTAAATGTCTACTGCTAAAAAATTTACGAAATCTAAATGTCTACTGCTAAAAAATTTACGAAATCTAAATGTCTACTGCTAAAAAATTTACGAAATCTAAATGTCTACTTCTAAAAAATTTACGAAATCTAATATGAGATTCCCTAAGCCTATGTCGGCACATAAAATAAAAAAAAACTTGCAAATCTTTTATTAGTTTCATTTTTAAAATCTGTCCTAAAAATTGGACAATGCTACAATTCACTGCTATTCGTTTTTACTTAGATGGAATGGTAGAAAGCATCTTAAGCATAGTCCAGCTTTTCGTTTTCTATAGATAGTATGGTTTTTCAAGCATGGTTTTTTAGCTGGCCTCTTCTTCATCGGCTTTCTCGGTTTTTTACCATAATATGTTTATTTTTAAGCTTTAGAAATCTTCATAAACATGTTGAATGCCCAATTTTCTGCAAGATGGTTTTCTTGCAATAGAAAGTCCCAAAAATACAACTGTTATATGTCTTTGAAAGTCTCGCTGGCTCAGACTATCATTATTAAATAGCTGATTGAGCTTCCGTGAAATAACGAATGCTATTTCAATCACATTAATAAATAAAGGTTAATAACTTTTTTCTTAAATTCAAGTAAAATGAGCTGCTGCATGATTATCAAACACGTTAACTCCGTTTTAATGTTTACTGTAGAATGTATGTACATTGGTACCTTTACTTGTTTTATGCCACGTGAAAAATTTGCATGATATTTTAAAATACTAGCGTCAAAATTATTTTCAGAAGGAAACAAAATTCATGCATACGAAACGAGAAAAATTAGTCTGCCTCGAAGAATTTCAAAATACAAACTGACTTCATGAGCTGTTTTTTGAGAATAATCAACTCCCACAGCCCATCACCGCATGTCTGGTAGACATGCACCTGTCAGACAGACTGTTAGTCGCCTTCGTTAGTTGTAGAGCAGCAATGTTTGGAATTCAACAGAGAAAGAAAAGAGTATCTCCTTTACACACTGATGGTTGTTAGGTAGTAGTAGATTGTACCAACGTCCTATTTTTAAGACAGTCGAAAACGCAAGGGAAAGTGGCCTTCTAGCTAATTTTTAGCAATGCTTTTTAATGGCATAAAATTATGGAATATTACCTCAATAAATTTATATGTATGTTTTTCTCGGAGCTCAAAACTTTAAACTGCATGCGTGTTGAAAATATAAAAGAAAAATTTTGCAACAATCGCCAGTTTAAAAATTTAAAAAATATCAAAATTAATTTAAATTTACAATAAAGACAAATATATAGTTAATTGACTCTTGAATAATAAATCGTCTTTAATTTGAATTAAAATATTCAAAAGAATTTATGTAAAGGCAACTTATATATGCTGTCATATTTTTAGGACGATGAGGAAATATTGGTCAAAATAACAAAATTCCAAAGTTCGGCATTTTTCTACTTGGAAGTATATGCTTTTCTCTAACAGTTTATAAATTAACTACTGTGCCTCTATTAGAGTAGACACCGTGCATATTCCAAATTACTTCCCTTCTCTGAGAATTATATGCAATATTCTTAGTAAAAGAATACGGACGTTTTAAAAATATTCCCTAATGCTGTCATATTTTTAGGACGATGAGGAAATATGGGATAAAATAACGAAATTCTAAATTTTGGCATTTAATCCATAGTGATTTTCTAATTGGAAGTATATACTTATAACTAACGTTTTAGAAATTAACTATTGAGCCTCTATTAGAGTAAACACCGTACATTTCCAAATTACTTCCCATCTCAACGAATTATATGCAATATATTTAGTAAAAGTATACGGACATTTTTAAAATATTCCCTATTTTGGTATTTTTACGATTATTAGGAATATTTCTTCTGAAATTTTTGAATCCCATGTATTTCCAGAGGAAGACAGTTCACGATTTACTACCATCTATTAACGTCACAAACTTAATGCAAAAGTGCCATGTAAACCTCAAGACAGCAGACCGGGAGCATCATTTGGCAAATATACGGCTTCCATTTATCAACAAAAAGAAAGAAAACGTGTATGCGATTGTCCTACCTATGCTCGAGCATGACTTGCCAAACGGTTTTCGCGAAGCACCCGAACAAGCAAATGACGCACTACCTAGGAGTTACATAAATCCAGAAAATTCACCTTGGATAACGTTACTTGTAAAGGAATAAAATGTAGAACTTTTTCTGGGGACTTAAAGCAGGATAGTATGGGAAGTATGGCTTTGAGAAAGCTGGCCGCTCTCGATGATATATGGAGCGATATTCTAGGGGTTGAAAAAGTGAAAGACTTCCTAGAAAAATGAATCGAAGCGGTGAACGAATGCTTTACAGCCGTTTTATTCATTTTTCGCTCTCCTTAGTATGTTTTTTCCAAGTTTTCCCGCCCAATACGTGTTGATAACTTTTCTTTGTGGTTTTGAACATTCTGTATGTGAACCTCGGATCCATTTTTATGCTGTTTTTTATCGATGAGAAAGTACTTCAGATGAAATTTGTTGATTGCTATGTTTGGAACTTTTTTATTGCACAAGGGCTTTCTTTGCCCATGCTACATCAAATTTTTGTCATTAAATATGCTATATATTAACATTTTCATATTTAAAAATATTTTAAAATGTTTTATTATTCTTTAATTGTTAACATTTTTAAAAATGTCAGATACATAAGTAAGACCAATACCGAATATCGGGAGTATTCATATATCATAGTTAAAAAGAACATAGAATACCCTAAGCTTTCTAAGTAATATTTCCTAAATATTAATTGTATTATGTCTAGGAATTATTTATTTGTTATTATTAATTATTGTATTATTTATTTCAAATACAGAACACCTATTACTAATAACCTATTACTCACTGATCCGGTAACGCTCTGACGTCACCAACAATAAAATTCGCGCCATAGCACTGCGAGACGTTAAACAACATTATTTCATTGTTAGAGCACCTAAATTTCAGTAATTTTAAATTTAAAAAAGTAATTGTCGTTCTAATTTCAAATTCAATGGCTCTGAAATAGTGAAATAAAATTTGATATCGATTTATATAAAATTTATCTCGCTATGATCAATATTTCCCGAGAAATTTTAAATTATATTAATCATACGTTTCAAATTAATTTCCGTTTTTTAATAGAAAGTAGTAAATTACGTCAGTGGTATATCATGCGCGTGATATAGTTTGGACGCCACGATACATCTGATTATTTATCGCAATAGTGATGATATAATTTGATAATATTTTTGGCAACGTTTGACAAGCATAGAAGTGCTTTGTTTTGATTAGAATTTCGAAAAAGAATTCCTTTGAAATTTTTACTTTTGACTTACGATTGACAAGCTGAGAATTTTATGGTGATTGAATTATTATGTGCATATTTTGTATATATTTTTTACTATAATTTAATGGTTTACAATCATAAATTAGTTTACTATATTTCTTACGATGAATACAATTTGTACCCGTCATACCAAGACTGGTGATTTTCTCGTTTAAAATTAATTTACAAAAGATTTATAAAATTACGTTGAAAATATCGACACGAATAACTTTCAAAAAGCAACTTGCCACCATTAGTGATTCAGTTAATAATGTTTTCTTCCTTTTTTTCCAATTATTGAAGGAGCTCTTCCGCGCATGCTCCAAAAAAAAGCCGCAGACGATAACAATAAAAACATTGTTTGGAATTGCGTTCGAAAATATTTTCAAAAATTAATTAAAATTTAAAAAATGCTACAGGGAAATGAAATTAGTATAATTGAAAAGCTAATATTTTGAATTTTAAAATGATGTAAAAATGGTTTCTGTGCAATAATATGCTCCAAAGTTATTGTGTAAAAACTTTAAAATTTAGGGTTATTTTTAATTAATTAAAATTCTAATAAAAAAACTCGGAAAATTCTTTCTTAGTGAGCACCTACTACCCAAGAACCTACCACCTGCCATATTTCAAGTTTCTAGTCACAGCGGTTCGGGAGATTCGGTAATGAGTAATGATTGACTTTCTCTTTTATATAAATAGATGTAGGTTAAACACACAAAAATTAGTTGTGCGTAAACTTTTGGATGCCAGTGTATATTGGTTCTCTAGGACATGTTTATGCATCTTATGGGAACTTAACATAAAAGCACTTTTATAAACATAGCAGTATATCATTTCTGAATAATTTCTTGAAGAGTTTGTTTAATTAAACAAAATCTAAGTTAATCTAATTCGTTGAGGAATGACCAGCATGATAAAGTGTTCTGAATGCACGAAGAATATAGATTAATGTGGAGTTTACGACATACATCTAAGTTCCTGCTGGGTGATTAATCTGAGAAAAGTTTGTTTTAAATTACGTTAAACTTTTCAGTGAGTTAGTGATATCAAAGTTGTTTACAAATTACGCAAAACTTTCCAATCCCTTTTGAAGTCTGTTAGTACAATTTTAGCTGTAAGTAATATACTTATTTCTTTGAATAGAGTGTTTGTGACAATGTAAAGTATTGCAATTCTTAAATTTATAATTTAAAATAAAAAGCATTAATTATTAACCGAAAGGAATAATTTTATTAAGGATTTTGCATTGGGAAATATAGACATCGAGCCTCAATTCCCGGTATAATAAACAAATGCTTACCAATTTTTCATGTTTGCATCTCTTTTAGCTTCTAATGAGTCCAATGTTTGATAATGTTCCAAAAAGTTATTTTTATCTTTTTTTTCTGTTATTTAAAATGCACAAAAACTAATACATATCATTAGTAAACAGAAATGGAACTAACAATGAGGGTCAACATTTGTTTCTTGTTGAATATAAAAAAAGCAATTATGTTACATTTAATGCAGTTGCAATGGAACATTTCTCCTGGTGTTCACGAGCTCACAAACTTTTTATGCAAACAGAACCGAATAATTGCTACAAAAAATAGAATATTCTGATTCTAGAGAAATATTTTTTAAGCAAATACACATGAAATAATTATAAGCAGTTTTCTATTTTTAAAGTCAATTCGGGCCGCTTTTCGCTGCGGTTAGGGTTTTCATTCTTCTTAGCATGCATTTAGTCAGTGATTGTGTAGTCTCTTTTACCCGTATCACAAATGCAAATGGCAAAGGTCTGAAATTTTCGCGCTCTCTCGTACATGTGCGAGATCATGTGACGTTGCCAAAACTTATTATTAATGTTTTCCCACCACCTGGCATTCGCATAAAAACATAAATAAAAAAATAAAATATTAATATAGTATGAAAAACAACCTTTTAATGATGGTATATAATAAAAGAAAAAAAATAGGTGCTCCTATTAAATTTTGTCTAGAGAATGTAATATGTATCTAATTATTTCTGTCGAAAGTACCTCTATTAACGATCTTATTATAAGGTCTACAACTTTTAAAATTATTGCTAAGCTTCCATTTCATTCAAAGCATTTCCAATTAAACTCGATTTACTTTCTTTCGTTTAACATTACTGAAATATCATATTATGAATAAATTAGCAATTAGTGAAGAGAAAGATCTTTCATGAACTTCTTATTAAAATTTTAAAATTTCGCATCTCCTAAAAGAGACTTTTTAAAACTCACGAATGAACAAGTTTGAAACAACGTCACTAATGAGATACTTATTTTTCTAGAGGGCTTCCATTCCTCAAAAACTGTGCTAAGTATTTTAGAAGTGTCATTAAAATCATGAAGAAAACCGACTTGGTATTCTTTCTGGTAAGCCCTACCTTCTATTATTTAGTCTCGTATTCTGTTTACCTAGTATTGCTACAAAAATAGTCAGTGTGTGTATGTTAATTCAGCCCAACAAACAGGATAATTAAAAAAATCACTCTTCATTTTACAAATATTCTAGAAGAAAAAATGTAGCACAGCTAAGAAAACTAAACAGCACTTTTATAGATTAATAGCTCAAACAAGCAGCAGATCACTAATAAATATGAGTCACAGCACTTTCAGTAGTCTCTAGCTCTATGTCTATCAACTCACCAGCTTGCGCTGCTGACCAAAGTCCAACTGACTGACTCTTGGTTTCAGAGCTTGCTTTTCATACCTTTTCCAACAGGAAATAACGCCACCTAGTGATCTCTCGAAGAATCTGGATATTTCCGCTCCTAATAGAGATAGGGCCAAATTTCTTGTATTTTCTGTAATAAGATTAGCATGTTAGGGAAACAATTTTATAGCTTCGTAACAGAATTTTGTGTGTGAAACAGATTTGGAATTCTTTTTCTTGAGAGTACTAAATTTTGTACGAAACTAAGACTAGAACAAACAATTGTACAATATAAAGTTAACCCTTTCTACAATCTTGGGAAGTATACATCCCGCAAAATTTTTCAATTTTTAAATGCAATTTTTTTGATTGACGTAAGTTCTCGCCAAATTTTTCGATGGAGGAAACCTAAATGCTCCAATTTTTTATCTCAACCCATAAAGAAATGTCTTGATTTGTTAATAAATTATTTATTATGCAAATTAATAAACAAAGCAAATTAATTTTATCTAATAAATTAAGTGAATTTCATTTCTTAAATTAATCTCAATCCCGAAGTTATTTTATTGTACAATTACTAGAAAAAAATTCCTTTTAAAGGGTTAAAGAGTTGCGGTATTTAAATAAATATTTATTTTTTGTTTTAATTGCTTTCATTCAATTGCTTCAAAGATGTAGGTGAAAAAGTATCAAAAATTTCTGGATATGAAAAAGGCATTGTCTCGTTACATTTTCTGGGGATGGTTGACTTTGAAGTTAGCAAAAGAATGGCCAAAAGACGAGTTTAGTTATCTCTAAAATATAAGCTTATAAGTGCATAAAACAACATACAAATATGTATATTGTTAAAAGAAGTGTATTTCTAATTGATTCAGAGGCGTATGTTTCAAAGGAATTTTTCTCAAAACGATGTTTCTTTTTCATATTTGCATGATTTTGAAAGATTCCAAGCCTCCTATTTTGAGAAAACTGTATAAAATTCTTAACGAAGAATAATTATAATTACTGTAAATCAAACATTAAAGTAAGTCTAAAGCTAAGAAGCTAAACGGATGGAGAAAATGGAGTATTTTAGAATGTGAATAACGTCATGAAATTTAATTTTCAGAAAATTCTAAAAATAAATCTGAAATGTCTATATAACATCCACAACATCAATAAAAAAATCCTGATATTAATTAAACAAATAACAAAAACGAAAAAAATTAATTTTTAGATCAATTGCTGGTAACCTGTTAATTAATAAAATTTTAAAATTAAAAAAAAATAATGATGGCTGATTTTTCATTTTTAAAATCCATTGTATTCTTAAGGTACAGAACGCCGCCCCATGCCGACGTACCTGAAGTCATCACAGCAACGGAACCGGTTGAGTGGACATGGGATTCTTAAGGTACAGCTCGAATAATTTTGATAAATAAATTCAAGAATATAACCTTCTTATCATACATTTGTCTCTATTTTGTTCTTCAGAAATTATAAGCCAATTGTTCTAGATTTGTTTGTAATTGTATTTCTGTATACACATTTACGTTCCTCGTGATAAATATAAATGAAGCAAAAAAATTATCACTGCTTGTAAATGTTTACGAACGGTAGAATTTATTAATCGAATTCAATTATTTTTCTTTATTTATAACAGGAAATATTAAGCTTCCTAGACCCCATTCTCCTTGCTTATTATTTTACACTAGAATTCTTTTCTGCTAGAAACAGAATTAATTTATTCAACATTCCTTCGAAAACCAGAAAAAATAGTACTAAATCAAAATTATTAAGCGTTTGCAACACTAACAACTGTTTCGGATCCTACGTACGGCACGTTAATCTAACCTAATCCTCCCCCTCTTTGATATGTTCTTCAGGTTTTGATATTTTTTCTTTTATAATTGCAATAATTAATCCTTTAGAATGCAAATGAGTGTTCTGTAAGAAAAATTCTAATTGCAGTGCGTTAAGAAAGGCTAAAGGATGTAGGTTGCGCGACTAACAATGGGTTAAAACGAGAGTTTTCATTGTTATAAATCAAGACTTTATTGAGTCAACCATCGCTCATTCTGCGACACAGACACAAGTTTTATTATATAGAATAGGCTTGTTTTTATTTGCTTAGAGATTTAAAGCACAACCGAATCCACTTTCTGTCTTCCATAAAATAACTAATACCTCATTTGAGGTTTTCTATATTTCATTTAGTATAAAAGTAAATTCAAGAGTTTTACAAATATTCCAATCCTCTTCATATAAAACAGTATATATACAAAAAATATGCTGCTTGAAAAATGTATCATGAAGCTAGGAAAACTTTAGCCGCGCCGGCTTCAGACAACATTTAACAATTTCTAAAGAAATTTCTATCGCGCTATTCCATTTTGTGTTAAACAACTGAAATTATATGTGTTACCGGCAATATATGAAACGCTGGCATTCTATGGAATACCTAGGCATTTTATAGAATGCCTAACGCTTTCAGGCAAAGTATGAAATATGAGAATTATTACATACTTTCCATAGGCATTCTATAGAATGACAAATGCTATTTAGGCAAAGTATGAAAAGAAGACCATTGTTTAAAAGACGTGCATACTTAAAAAATACAAATGTTATTTTGAAAAATAATGAGAGTGCCATTAGAAACTTTTATTCAAAATACGTAAAGAAAAATGAAAGTCGTACAAAACCAAATTTATTCCTTTCTTAATGACAGAACAAAATGAAACATGAACCTACTTGTTGCATCAAAGAAGGAAATAATTTTATTTTGAATTCCACTTCATTTCATTTCTTACAATAACGAATCGATGATGTATTTCATACTTTGCCGGTTTGTCATTTGGCATTCTATAGACTGCCTAGGAAATGTATGGAATGTTAATCGTTTCATACATTCTCGACTAGTTTACGGCATTCTATGGAATGCCGGATTTCGAACTTTGCCGGTAACATATGCAACTTAAAATAGACGAAGAAAGGAGCGGAAAGCTTACGACTTTGGTCTTGGCAATCTGAGAGATCGGAATTGGGTTTTCCGAGATCTGGCGATGGGTGATTGAAACAGAAACTTCAGAACAGAAGTCATTCCCCACTTTCTGAAGGTCTATGAAGATAGTTAAATGAGCGTAAAACTATAGCCAGATAATTTCAAATTGGAATGCAAAGTATATTCATATGAGTTGAGGGTTAGCTCACCCCTAACTAAGGATTAAGACACATTGTTGGTAACGTTTAAAATGAATCTACTCGGAACAACAATATGTATCTAGATAAACGATAAAGTCAAAGAGAACTGTCGAAAAAAATCCTTAGAACTGCAGGCAAATACCCCCAGTAGCAAAAAGATATTGTACAATATTATAGGATATTGAACAATATTCCCAATATTGTATAATATTGTACAATATCGTATTATATAATATCGAACAATATTGTACAATATCGTACAACATGTTGTGCTACCTGGGACTCACCGAATTTTAATTACCTACAACTTTGAAGTGAAATAACTATTCTGAGTCACACTAGATGTCGCTACAAATGTGTGCAGTGAGAGAAGACATACAAGGAAATTGTTCAACGTTGTTTTTACTTTTTTTTCAATGTCTCTTCCGAACTGCCATATTCAACGGAAGATCATATTTTTTAAAAGATTGATATTTATTTGGTGAAAACGCAACACTGTTCCTAAAGAAGGGGTTTTCAATGTCAAGAAAATTTATCTAAGTCTTTTAGAGCAATGGTAAAAGACCTTATTATCAAATTTGAAAGTCATGGTTATGTTCAAGATAATTTGCAGGTGAGTATTTTTTAACAAAACTGCGCTATTGTGTTTCGTCTGAAAGTTCCATTCAAACATTGTCCATTAAATTCCTTTACCCTTAAAATATTATCTCTTCTCAATAGCCTTTGAAAACATTATCCATTAAATTTCATTTCTGCGTTCTTTTCAATGAAATAGTTTGTAATACTATCTACAACTACTCAAAAGTTATTTTAGTACAAAATTAAAAATTAATTAAAACTCCCCTATAAGCATTAGAACAAAGGTGAATCAATCATTCATCAAATGTTAAGGCTAAAAATATCCTTAAAAATAGTAACATCATAAGGGCTTTTCATTTTGTCTCTACGTTCTAAGATTTCTTTTTTATATGGAATATAAAACTGTGAAAATCACGTATCAAATACAAAGCCATTGCTATGAAATGTTATCTAATTATTAAAAGAGTTGGTCCAATCAGATAAAATAATTTTAGTGATTTTCCCATTGAACTTCATCGACTTGTTTACGGTCTGATTGATTTTGATTGAAAGTTATTCAAAAGTGTTGCGTTTGTCTTTCAGTTCAGAAGATATTTTATCTAGG
>BGPR01015216.1:0-37229 GCA_013235015.1 Araneus ventricosus
AATGATTTACATCATTTTAAGGCTACACACAATTCTTTTTCAAAAAACATTTGTGGAGACAGTAATAATAAAATAAATTAATAACTTTTGAAAGATTATATTAATAAATAGATTCTGATTAAGGAAGGTCATTTAGCAAAAACTTATTTAAAAATTTAAAATTTTGAAGTTTTTAAACTTATAAAATATTTAATTTATAATATTTCTTGTTATTTCAAGTGATTTATATTTATTGGACTTGGGAAGAAAAGTTAATATTGGATTGGATGATATGACTTTTTTAATTTTTTTATAATTATTTTTTTTTAAACCTTTAAAAAAAAACATGAAAAATTCTTAAATTGTAGCTTTGAGCACTTTTAAAACCAACTAGAACACTAGGCCTAAATCCACGCTAATTTATAGTACATATATATCAAAGTATCTACAAAAAATTTCAAGACTATATTGAACAGAAAAAAAAAGCCTTATAACCCAGTGGTTGGATCGTGAGAAAAGGTCGAATTGAAATTAATTAGGGGAAAGCTGGAAATTGTTTTATTACCTCAGTTTAGGTCTGGAATGAATATAAGTTTTCTCCTTCCGCTAGGTGATCTTTAGTGCTACGTGCAGATTTGTAGTCAGAAAATAGGACTTTTTCAATAATCGAGCAATATTTCAAAACAACTCATGTTATAAAAACATTGAAAATACAAAAGTTGTGAGTTTGAAATTGAATAAAATGAGTACCAATACTTATTATATTCAATGTAAATTAAGCTCAACTGCGCTTCAAAGTTTTGCCTAAATAGCTAATCAAGAGCTTGAGCGAGAACGGACCAAGTTATCGGTTCTCTCTCTCTAACCCTGCCTCTAATAATTATATATACATTTTAAATTTGTTCAGGATGCTTTTAGATTATTTCAAGGCTTTATTTAGTATATTTTTTTTGGGGAAAACCACTGTTATTATGATTTAATAGAGGAAAACATTACACGAAAGCTTCAGCAATAGTTGAGAGCGTGTCTATTAATTAGAAGCAGATTTCTCAACCGGTGGGTCCTCACCGATTTCTCAACCGAAATAACTCAAAGCTTTTTCTGCATTCAGGTATATGCACGGCATTTTAAATAAATTACCGGTTATTTTGCAAAATAAACCTTCCAAAATTATAAACTGCGCTTGAAATAAAAAAACATTTCAATAAAAAAGTGTCATAAACGAAATTGCCACGAACGGAGAAGAGTAATATACAACTAACTTTAAAGAAAAACCCTGAAGCAATGAGAGATCCCAGTTCTCTTTCAATTAAGCAAGTTGCATTGTACAAGGGACATTGTTGCTGATTAGGGAATATTCACCCAACTGGGCATATGGGAAACACGTGTCTATCATCTGACGATAATTAAAATACTAACACAAAGAGCGGATGCATTGATGACGTCGCTTTGGGAGCACACCGCTTAGTCCCAATGATACGTAACGGAATAAATATCATGTTTCAGAGCTCTTTTAGCAACAGAAAAACTTTTTCTAAGCCTGTCTTTTTAGTCACACATCAAGAAGGAATCAAAATATGAAATGTTTAAGAGATCTTTAAGATCTTAAGATAGAGATAAAAGAGATCTTAAGATAGATAATCAAGAGATCTTTTCTTTTGCATCTATAAATCAACGTTTCCGAACATCAGGATCTTTCGGCAATAAATGAAAAGAAATTTTTTGCCTTCCGAAATTTCTCGAATGCATCAAACATTCGAAAACAGCATAACCATGCATTGTATTAGCTTTAAACAATAGCTTTATCACATTTGCTCTGAAAACAGCCGTTTTTAAATCTTTAGCTTTCGAACTAGAGAATAATTAAACGGAATATAATTTTAACGGAAAAACCGAGTACTGCTTATTCATGGTTTCACTTCCAAGGTGAAAGTTCACGATGAATTAATTCCTGTGAATCCTGACACAATATTCAGAAGAATCTCTCTCCTAAAAAAGTCTGATGGAGAGTTATAGACATATTTTGAATTTCAGCTGGCTCCTTTTCCAATGTCACTCTTTGATGAATAGTTATAATTCTTAAAATTTAGCAAAATTAGTAAATTAAATTTTAATTAAAATAAAATAAAAAACAATAACATATTTTGCATTAAATAGAAAGGCACATATGCAGCCAAATCTAACGAAATACAAAAACAAATAATAGAAATTTAAATTAAAAGAAAATAAATTAAAAGAAAACAATGATAAAATGAAAAATAATGAAAACAATAGACGTTTTTGCGTGCAAACGCAGCAGCAAAAAGTAATTGCTTCAACAGAAATTTTTTAAAAAGTACAACAAGAACTATAGAAAAACCAAAAGTTTACCAATACTTAGAACAATTTGTTAAGAAATTATTCAAAATGAAAAGGAACTAAAATGGCTCACTCATCAGAAACCACACGCCATTTTTAGTTCAAAAAGGAACAAGATTTTCTGTGGAAAGGAATGACAAAAATTCAAAATTTATTCCTTCCTGTGGTCTGAATCTTGTCCGGCCACCAAATAAAGAACATAAATCCAAAATTTTTCCAATCCATAATCAGAAGAAAGAGATAAAAATTTTACCTTCTTTCAGAAGCAAGCCAAGCAGAAAAATGACGCTATAGATACAAAACAATCAACGATCTAGAAGCTATCCAGTAACTCCATCTATGAATAAAAATTCGAACTATTTCTCAGGAGAACAAAAACTAATTTTAAAAAAGATCAAGTTTTAAGGAAACAAAAAGGGAATCCGTTATCCTTTAAGTTATTATTTAAATTACCTAAGGCTTTGACTAAAGAAGAGTGGTTATTACAGATGTGTTTAATCCTATTAATTTGAGAATAAATAGAGTTCTTAATAATTTTAAAATGAAGATTTGTCTGAAAGTTGCAAAGTGAAATAGCCTTAAAATTAAATTCCTTTCTCTTGTCAAAAAATCCGACCAAAATATCTGAATTCCTAATTTCAATTTCTAGATCCAAAAAATTACATTTGTTCAATTCATTATTAGTTTTATTTAATTTGAGTTCTTTTGGATAGCAGCTGAAAATGGAGTTAACATTATTATGATTAAAGACTAAAAGGTCATCAATGAAACGAAAACCATAAACAATTTCATTATTAATTAAATCCCTCTCAAATGAGTGGAGAAATAAATCGTCTAGTGCACTTGAAAAACAACAACCCATAGGAATACCAAGAACCTGCTTATGGTAGTTAATTCCATTAAAGAGATAATTTTCACAAATATTAACCCTGCAAATTTTTAACCATTTATTTTTATAAATTAAATCAGTATTAAGGTATATATCAAATAAATAAGAGCACACTTCAATTAATTTATTATGTGGGAGGCTAGTAAAAAGATTTTCAAAATCAAATGTATGAATGCTACAAATTTTTTTTATTTTCTTTGATAAAGTCCAAAATTTTAGTGTTATTGTCAATAATGAAGCTCTCTTCCTCTTTAATTTTGTTAAGAATAATTTTTAGAAATTTAAAGAAGAATTTACCAAAATAATAATTATAACTACCAGTGCTACAAGTAACAAATCTAAATTTTAAGGGATTTTTATGAAATTTTATAGTGGGAAAAAGGTAAGGATAATTTAAATTACTGGTTTTAATTTTAGTTTTTTTAGCAAGTGCTAACATTCTTTTGTCAAGTTCTTTTTTGCCAAATTTTATTAATTGATACGTATTATTTGAATTATATTCATTAAGCATTATTACTCTTTGATGAAGGAGGACTGCGCAAGACCCGCAAGTCAGTATTTTGATTTATTTTCTACTACGACTATAGTGCATTTTACTTCATCATGCTATGTGGTTGATAGTGGATTTCCGTTACATCGTGTATTGTGGCAGGCAAAGGAATCATTTTCTTTAATCCTGAAAAAATATGTTGACTACGCAAAGGCTTATAAATATGTTATGTGTTAAGTTTCAAAAAGAAGGTTTTGTTGTGAAGCGAGCTCAGGAAGATGCTGATTATCTAATAATCAAAAGTACTTTGGAGATAGAAAAAAGGTCTCAATTTATTGTGGTTTTTGATGAAGATATCGACCTCTTGGTTATAATGACAGCATCCACTAATTCTTCTTAAAGCTTGGGAAAGATAAGGCAGGAGATGCTTTATATTTTGAAGCAACACTGAGCATTGCCCCACACAATAAGGGACAATATTTTGCTTCTTCGTGCATTCAGTGGTCGTGATACCACATCTACTCTTTTCAGGCAGGGGAAGAAAAAAATTTATGAATGTTCTAAACAACACTGAACGGCAAAAAGTTGTGAACATTTTCTGTGATGAAAATGCATGCCCTGATGACATAGATGAAGCAGAACAGAAAGTTTTGATAGCACTGTATGGGAGAAAGAAAAGTGAAGAAACAAGGGATTCTCTGATATTTAAACTTTTTCAAAAATCACTAGTAAAAAATAATTTCATTTTAGCGTTTCTCCCTCCCACTACAGCAGCTGCACGTGAACACTCTCTCCGTGCATACTTACAGGTTCAACTTTGGAGTGGATTTGCCAAAAGCCCCTTATATTGGGGTTGGAAAGAAACCAAACATGGATTGTTCCCAGTCACCACCCACAAGGAACCAGCTTCTCCAGCCTTTCTCTCTATGATATGCAAGTGCGCAAAAGTGTATAATTTGTCTTGCACCTGTAGGAAATCTGGCATTAAATGATCTACAATTTGCTATCACTGCAAAGGGCAAGGGTGTACCAATTCTCCAGAAAATGATAATATCGTTGCAAACTCAGCTAACCAAAAGGCTGAAATCGATATCAGGATGGAGGAGATAATTTCAGAAGTTGTCTTGGAGAAAGAATGTCAAACATTGCAAGTGGATAAAAGTGACAGTAAACAAACCGTCATTAATGATTATGACTCACTTTCGACATCTAAAAAATTTAATTTCATCTAAAACTTTTTTATTTATTTAATATCACTTCAATTACGCGTAATTAAATAATAAGGGCTAAAATGAAAGTCATTGTCTTTCATTACTCTCCCAGCCGTTGAAATTTTCGTGTGATATTTTCCTTTAATAATAACAGTGGTTTCTTTCTTCCCTAAAAATATACTTAGTCCGTTCTCGCTTGGTTATTATAACTTGGTCCGTTCTCGCTTCAAGCACTTGATTGGCGATTTAGGCAAAACTTTGAAGCGCAGTTGTGAGCTTAATTTACATTGAATGTAATAAGTGTTGCTACTCTTGTTATTCAGAATTTCAAGCTCTACAATTTTTATAATTCAATGTTTTTATAGCATGAGTTGTTTTTAAGATATTGCTCGATTATTGAAAAAAGTCCTATTTTCTGACTACAAATCTGCACACAACGGCTAAAGCTCACCTAGCAGGAGGGGGAAAACTTAGTATGTTCATTCCAGACCTAAACTGAAGGGATTAAAACAATTTCCAGCTTTCCCGTAATTAATTCCGAATTCAACAACCCAACCACTGGGCTAATAGGGAATAGAAAACACTTGCATCACCAAAAACTGAAGTCTGAGAAAAATGCATTTAACATTTGTAAAGGCATAAAACAAAAACTAATAATGCTTGTAGAGCTCTAATTTTTTAATATGTTATTTACCAACCCGTAAAATGCACTAAAACACTATTCTAACTCAATATGATGGATTATATTTTTTCTTATTTGTAGTATTATGTAATTAGTCATCCAGCTCTTCAAAACATTAGGTCTCTTAGCAACTCCAGAACGTTTCGATCGTGGCATTTTCTCAACAGAAAAATGAATAAAAAAACAATAATATTAAACTGCAAAACTCCAAAATAAAAAAAACTTTGTGTAAAAATTAATATTGGTCTTTTTTATGAATATCAATTAGATAGTAATGAGAACTCAATAAGAACGCAGAATATAAACATACAGAAACGATTTGAGCAGTGAACGCTGAAGTTATAACCATTTCACCTAAGGAATTGATTTATGCACAAAATATTCTTATTTCATTAATTTTAAGAATGAGAAAATTCTTCAAAATGAAAACGAAACTAAACACGCCCCCTGAACTGTCACATTTTGAGACTGACAACACTAAGAAAACTTCAAATATCTTTAAAACTATTTGGATATCAGATCTAAAATTTAGAGTCAAGTTTCCCCACCGTATGGGCCATCGAAAAATGGAAAAAATATTTTTTCGATATTTTTGTCATTTTTAGGGTGTAGCCTTAAAGCTCAAAAAATTACTTTTTTAATGATACCACTTTTATTGCAGTACGATTTTTTTCCTAATTTTAACAAATTTTTAAAGATATATTTTTTAAGATTTGACACTTCTCATTGTTTAAATGAAATTCCGAGTTTTCTAAGTTTTGTACTGCGAAATTTCTACTAGATTATTCAAATTATTCAGTACGCGCATGACGAAGTTTTATCTTTCATACAAATTATTGTCGCACGAGACGATTGATTAAAAAATATCGGATGTGCTTCATTTAAAATACATATATACTAGGAATTTTTAATTTGTTTTAATATCTTTATCTTCGCAATTTTTCCTGGATGCTGCTGCATTTGCGCGCACCAGAGAAATTGCTTCTATTATTGTTCTTTTGTCTTGATTAGATTTTTTTTTCTATCAAGCAGTGTCCTTATTTTGTATTTTATCGGAAGTTGCAACATTTAGCGTCATTCTGTTTCATGTAAATTTTTTTATTATTATGAGATTTTAATAAATTTTTTGAAGCTCTCATATCTCTCTGGGTCTGTAATTTATCTGGATTATTGGATTGGAAAAAACTTTTCACTTCAATTGTTTCACACTATGCCAGGTTCTGTTAATAATTCTTTCAAAGCGCATGACCCATAGCGCGCTTCAACAAGGGCCACTGTGGATTGCTTTTTACAAAGAGCTTCCATGGACAAAAAGCTACTTGCACAAAGGTATTAGTTTTTCCAGTGCACTGGCGAATGTTTTTCTTCAGACCTTCGAGAGAGAATTCATAAAAAATAAAAAAATAATCTCATTTCTGCCTATCGTTATATTGGTGACCTGATTGTATTTGATTTTGATAAACTTGACTATTTGATTGACTGCTATCCAGAAGAACTTAAACTAAATAAATCCAATAATAATATCAATAATTGTAATTATTTAGATTTAGTAATTGAAATTTTAGATTCAGGAATTTCGGTTGGTGTCTATGACAAAAGAAATGACTTTAACTTTAGGGCTATTTCTCTTTGTCATTATCAAACCAACCTCAACCTAAAAGTCATAAAAAAATACCACCCACCCTAAAATCAAAAATATTTGCAACAACCATTCTGCTAGTTTGGTTTAGTTTATTGGCGCAAGAGCCATCGTTGACTATACACCATTCTGCTAGTGTCAAAGCCATTGACAATTTAAATATTAATTTAAAGTTAAACGGCTACCCTGGATATTTCTTTAAAATTAAAGATTGAAGAATTTACTAATTTCTTAGGTTTCATTAAATTGTTTTTTTTTTTTACCTCTAAAAATTCTCCATTGTGCTGGAAATAACTATAATACTCATGCCATACCCTCTGACATTTTAATAAAGGACCCCCTGGAAATTTCTTTGAATTATAAAATGCATAAAAGCAATTGCAAAAGAAAATTAAAATAATAAAAAACAAAATAAAAACTGTATAAAAAACAACAAAAATTACATATTGAAGTAAGTTCACATACTTTTGTCAAACTTGGAGGGAACGTGCCACCGGAAATTATGGACCGATTTTGATAAAATAAACTTCATTATTCGTAAGAAAATCAGCACTTAGCAGCGAATCTATACTTATAAAAAGCAATGTGTGTGCATCTCTGTTGGCGGTGTACAGAACAAACCGTAGAACATAGAGCTACCAAATTTGGCACAGATATACTTTGGATGCTGAAGATGTGCACCTCGGAGCCGTTTTTTAAAAATTTTAATTCAAATTTAAATTATTTAAAAATTAAACCAAACTTCATCGTTTTTTGCCAATAACTTCTGAATTAATTGATTGACAAAGAAATTTTTCATGTCATTTGAAAGAGCAAAAAATACCAGTTTTATTATTGTAGAAAATTTTATCTGTTTTTTATAAATTTTTAAAGTCATCGGAACTTTAAGGTCGCTGGTTGCGAGAGTAGAAATTGACGTAGGAGAGGCGGGGCATAGCAGCTGTAATGGCCGCGAGTATCTTCAAAACAAAATTATTATTGATGTAATCACTCCGGCAGTTTATATACTAAAAATGGAACGATATAAAGATCAGCATGGCCCCTCCAAGGATGACACGCAAAATGGTGAAGCGTTCCACATTTTTAACACTGATCCGAGAAATGCGCTTAAGCTCCTAGCCTTATAAGGAGTTTATTCTAAATCTAAAATTAGCCAAAAAAATTCTTTGAAAATCTCCCTAATATTAAAAATCACTTCATGTAAATTGTAAGCGCTCCAGATAAATTTTATATAAATAATTCCCCTCTTTACAGCATTTTTTGCCCGCCCCCAATTTTTCTTTTTGCCTATACACCATTACAACTGCTTCAAACATTTCCTCCTACAGATATTCGGTAGCGCGGCGGTAGCGTATCTTTCTCCCATCATTTCACCTCGAGTTCGAGCCGCGTGTGAATTTTGCCTTTGTTCAGTGTCAGTAAATACTTCGTCATGTTTTCCCCCTCTTTTTTTGTATACCTAAAATGAAATATTAGATTTTAATTCTTCCAATGCTCTCTCATTTAGCTTTTTCTTATTAGGTAGATTCCTTATAGGAAGTCTACCTATTGCAATGGTTCTCATGACACGACTTTCGGAAAATTTCTGCAGATCTTCACCGATCATGACCCCTAGAACCCAAAACCACCCTTCGTTAAAAAGTTTATATATATATATATATAACGCTTTTTCCCATGTTATCTTGTGAACACGATAACTGGAGTAATTTTGATGTAAATTTAACCAGCTTGTGATATGTTGTAAAGATAGTGAAAATCTCGGTCGAGTTCGTAGATGGGCTATCCAGCTCAAAGGGGGTAGAAATTTTCATTTTCCCATAATTCCTTTACAATCGAAAATAGAAATTCAAATTAAGCGAATTATTGCCTTATCAAAACGAACAATTTTTGCATTTAAACTTTTTCGATAGCTACAATTGCTTAGAAGTTATGAGCTGAAAAGTGATTTTCCCATCCTTCCCCTTCTCTCCCCCTAACTTAAAATACGTTTTAACCTATGCATGTTACCCCTCGTGGGAAAGCTCTCGTCATTTGCAGTTTCTTCCACCCTCTTTCATTCTTGTAGCTCCAATACTTATGAGAATACAGGGCAAAATGTTCTTTTCCTTATTATTAGTAGAGAAGTATATGCATAACGCTTTGGCCCGTGTTATTTTGTAAACACGATAACTAGAGTAATTTTGATTAGATTTTAACTGGCGACGGATATGTTGTAAGGAGGGTGAAAATCTCGGCCGAGTTCGCAGATGGGCTAACCAGCTCAAAGGGGGTGGAAATGGAGGGGGACTGAAAATTTCATATTCCCATAATTCCCTTACGATTGAGGATAGAAAGAAAATTCAAATTAGGCGAATTATTGCCTTATCACAACAAACAACTTTTGTACTGAAACTTTTTTGATAGCCACAATTTCTTAGAAGTTATGAGCTAAAAAGCCATTTTCAATCTCCTCCCCAACTTATCATTCCCCATAGCTCTGTTACGACTAAAGATAGAAAAAAAAATTTCAATTAGGGTAATTATCACCATATCATAACAAACTACTTTTATATTGAAAGTTTTTTGACAGCAAGAATTATTTAGAAGTTATGAGTTCCCATCAACCGCATTCACCTTCACTTATTATACGGTATAATATATAATTAATTTATGACTAATTAATTTATAGTTAATATCTTTGTTAAATTTTGTTAATTATAACTGTTCATTGATATACCTGGCTTTGCTCCGGATTAAAATGTTTTCATGTTTAATATTTTTAATGTAAAAATTACTATTGTATAAATATTATAATACACAAATTACTTTTCTGATCTAAAACGCTTTTAATTAAAATGAGAATATCAATTGAACCAGACAATTTTTAAAAACATCCGTTATTATTTGTTATATAGGTACTTCAAATTTTGTTAACAATTACTAAAGTCAATGAAAGGTTTTAATGAATATTTTGAAACAATTAAATTAACTATTTAATTATTCATTAATTTAAAGCGTGAAAATAAATCAATAGCTGGTCCCGATATAAATTGTTAAATCGTCTACTTTTAAAATTTTCTTTTAGCATTCTTCCTTCTGGAAACAGTTCTTCGTATTATTTTTGATCAACAAGAATATTGTTACGAATTCAGTTTAAAATTAATTTTGAAAAAAATATTAAAATGAGAGAAACAAATTTATGGAAGTGAAAGACATTGCGGAAAAACGCCTTGCTTAATTTTTAATTAAGTGAAATTTTAAGCATCTTTTAGGCTTTGAAAAGTTGAAGGTGACCTTTCTCTTTTCTTAAATAAAGAGTTTGAAAAGTTTGATTGAGATCAGTCCAGTGGTTTAGGAGGAGATGTGGAACATACATACATAACTACAGTGACTTTTATTTAAATTAACATAATTATTAGATAATCATAACATAAAGATTGCTGGCATATAGTATAAGCCATAAAAAAGGTTTTAGTGGAGTTTCGTAACAATTAATTTTTTAACTTTAATTAAGTAGATAGTTAATTTTAATTAATCAAATAATTTTAATAGTTCATTTGATAATAGGTTTTTTTGACAGAATACATTAATTTGATATTTAACTAAACATGGCGGGACCATGATTTGTTTAATAAAATCAATATAAAGTAGCCAAAAATAAGAGTAATTAAATAAAAGTTCCCTTTATCCTTTTTGCTATTGAAAAATATCTACTTAACTTTAAAATTGTTTGGGATTTTCTGCCTGAGTATTTGGTTTTAACCGTCGATGGAGATTTAAATTTGCTGTTCAAATTGGCTGCATTCATATCCTATGCTTTAAAAACACGTATTCAATTTGCCATTCTGTGTTTAATAATTTTTATTCTCTTATATGTTCAGAATGTGACTTATATCTCGAACCAAGGGAGTTCTCTATGGTCATTTTGTAGTGTTTAAGTGTATCATGTCATGTGGTTTTACCATATGACAAAAATAATGCATACAATTATATTGTATATATAACCTAGATTAAATAAATTAATTTTAAATCTAGAGTCCTCATTAGGTGCTAATGTTATCTAGGAATGTTGCACTGCTGAGATGTTTATTTCTTTATGATTCTATGTTGAATGATTATGTGTTGAGAATATAAAAAAATTGACCAATAAATCTATCATAGCAGGAATGAAAAATGGAATGATAAACCTTGATATAACAAAACAAAGACATGAAAACAGAATGACGTAAATACGAATGGAAAAAATAAAGTCATTGGCTATGTCTGTATTGATCAATATGTAATATTTCATAACTTTTGTAACATTAAAGTAAAGAATCTACCTTTGCTAAGCTTGCCAAAAGGGATTTTTTTTTTATTTAATACTATTTTCTCAGTAATTTTTAAACATTTTTTTGTTTTAAGTTTTAAAATTCTCCTCATCTGATTTTCCTCAAATTTCAAAAAATTTTTCCACAGGATTAATTAAGCCTAATAGATAGCTTTAGAATAGTTTTTTGCTTTGTTATGTACAGAATAATTATTCAAGATTTTTTTTTTCCATGCATTTCAATTCAATATTTTTTTTTATTTATAAATGGTTGTTTTTTATTTAGATTTAAATGGTTATCATGAATTTTGTTTTGCGTTTCATAAAATGTAGTCAATTCTCTTTTTTTTACAGAAAAAACTTTAGTTATTTTCGAGGTTTTAATATGTAAACTATTTTTTTAGCTGGGAAATTTAATTATTTACTTCAAATTTTTCATTACTTATTAAATCTTTCCATTTTAAGAATCTTTTTTTATTTATCATTTTTAATAGTTAAATATAAGGGATTAACTCAAAGTTCATTACATGCAAGAACATCCATTACATTTTCGTTTTGTGTATAAAAATTTAAATTCATTTCTTTGTTCTTATTGGCTTTCAGCTTACAAGAATTGAAATGTTAAAATGTCATATAATTGCCTTATTACTATAATAAAGACTGGCGAACCAGCTGGTGACGTGAAGCACTAGTATATACTACGATTGTTTTAAAACTTTTATCAAATATTTCTACATCTAATACAATCATCTGGCAACTAGGAAGAGAAAAAAACATAGATTATATGTTGATTTGAATATTTAATATTAAAATATTTTTTACATTTCCACTTTATAATACTTCAGTATTTAGCATGAACTTGATGCCTCACTAATTACTCATTAGAGAAGAAAAAATTAGAGCTTTATGCCTCACTAAAATCAGAGCTTTATTCCTCACTGATGTTATTAGAATATAATATGATGTGTTCAGTAGTATACAGAAAGCAATCTTACTAAGAAAAAAATTATTTGCATTTTCTTTTTTATTCAATGGATTCTGAATTTATTTCGATAATAATTAAATTTTGTTTATATATGCCAATTCAAAACATCTTAATTATGATTAATTAGATGTAATTCATAGATTAAATATACTGATTATAAAATTACATAATGTAGCAGATATAAAATAAAATATCAATAAAAGCATAGTATCATCATTAAAGTGCCAAGATAATATATAAGACCTAATGACTGGCAAGAGGAAATGTAAAAGTACATGTGTATATGCTTTCTGAGGCGCTCCCCAGAATTCTCAGCCTGGGGACTCCAGCAAACTTAATACACCCCTGGCCCTATCTGTAACTGTTTGCAGTCCTATCTCCTTGCTCTTTCAAAATATGCGCTTATGCGTGTGGGTCTGTAAAAGCTTTTCATAATTAGTTTTCTCGACTTATAGTATATTCATTTCATCGCCATAACAAAACAGTTAGAATAGGAAGGGTTGCTATAGTTTTTTATTCCACATGCTCTTTATCTACCCTCATTGCTTTGGCAGATTAGGTCAAATTCACCCTGTATATAAAACAACAGTGACTATTGCCTGGAAAGTAATTTAATATAACATAGACACTTAGCAAGAACTTTGTTTAGAAAAACCTAAACAAATTGCAAAATATCTCTTTATTAAAAAAAAATAGCAGTTTATAAGACAAAAATCCATATTCCAAACTTATTCCCAGAATAAACAAAACAGCTCTTATTTTGGCTCTTCACATTTTCATAAAGGAGAATAGCAGAAAGTCCAAAAGAGATGCACAATTCTAACAGATGTGCATAAAAATACAACAAAATACATACATGTTTCAAAAATTCAAATTGATAAACCATCAATTTCATCTCAATTAATATAGTCATTTTATTGAATAACAACTCCGAACATTCTATCTTGGCGTAAGTAGGTGTGATGACAATAAGGGAGAGTGAGTGTTCCAACACAATATCTCAATCCGTCAAGACTTCGTTTTGCACAGAAAGGAGAATAATAATTATAACTCAGATCAGATGAGATAAATTTAAAAAAAATTAAAGCCTATTTGAACCTTTAATCAAAAAAATTAAAACATGACAAGGTTTACCCATAGACAATGTACAGAGAAGTGGTTTTTCGATTTCGTTCGAAAATGGGGGTCAGGCGACCCTATCTAGACGTCATATTTAACCACTTAACTGAATAGTTTTCTTTACTATCTAATAAGATGACCCCTCCTGTTTTGGAAAGGGGCTGTCGTTTTCATTCATCTAAGAAGGCATAGGATACTTAAGATGTTTATGGATCCTACATATTTTTTGTGTCAAATTATAAAGCTAATTAATGATTTAATTTTAGTTTATAAGACTAAAATTTCGTTAATTCGATGCACGAGTATTCTCGGGCTGTTAAGTTAAGCGGTTAAGGTATATCTAGACGTCATAACCTTTCAAATGAAAAAAAAAATGTCGAAATCCTTTGAGTGGTTGAGGCTGGCGGACTAGGTGAATGTTTCTACCAAATTATTAAACCTTGCAGAAAACCCCCAACCACCCGACGGATTTCGACATTTTTTTTTAATTGATAGGTTATGACGTCGAGATATGTCATCAAGGGTCGCCTGCCCTCCTCCCCACACATTTTTGAACGAAATCGAAAAAACCTATTGAGAATGTTTGGTGGAGAAGTATTTTAGCGATTAGGCAGGTGCCCCTTAATGACATATCTAGACGTCATAACCTTTCAAATGGAAAAAAAAAAATGTCAAAAAATCGGTTAAGTGGTTGAGGCTGGCGGACTCAGTGAATGTTTTTTTACCAAATTATTTTTTAAATATATAGATAAAGTTTAAGGCTTGATTAGTCTCTGATCTTCTTCATCTGGCTTAATTGTATCAGTCGCTGCAACAATTCTGTGCCTAACAATTTTCACAACAAAATTTTTCAGAAAGAACGGCCACGTGGTAAAAAAAACATTCAAAGTTTTGAAATAGGTTAGAGTATTAGTTAGGGACTTTTGTAAGAAATAAACTGAAAAATAATATTTGCTTTTGCTTAGTCATACGAGAGCTATTGAAATATTCACATTGATTTATAATCTCGCTATTTTGTGGCAAGCGGTTATATATATAAAGGAAAAGCATTGTTACAAAATTTTGTTATATGCTTATTTTGAAAAATTTATTTAATTTAAAGAACAAAACGCACAGAAATAAAATTCGTATACGGTAGAACCCCACTAATCCGAAATTCCGGTTAATCCAAACCTATTTTATTTTCGAAAATTGTATGTAATTGAAAAGATTTAAATATAAATACTAAAAACAAAAAAGTACTTTTTCGGCATGCATAATTTTGTACACATTGAAGAAACTAATGCAATTCGCCGTAAGGTCATTTCATACGGGAGTACATCCATTATTCTAATGAAAAGGGGAGACATATTCTCTTTCTATTGCTTTTGAATAAAAGAATTCAAGAGATATTAGTACTGAGTAACTTATAACTTACATTTTTTAAGCACACATCTTTTTCTTTTCTATTTTTATTGGTATTTCGGGTAATCCGAATTTTTTGTAATCCGAACAGGCACCGGTCTTAATTAATTCGGATTAGCAAGGTTCTATTGTATCTGAAAAGCTATTTTCCTAAAAGCATAGTCTTAGTTTAGCAATATTGGCGCACTATAATTTTTTACACAAGCAAGTAGGTATGTGTCGTACACACAATAATTTTCTTCATTTTTATTATGGCAATTGTAAGTTATTTCATAATAGTAATAAGAGACACGTCAGAAAAGCAAATCTTTTCATCAAGAGTGAAAATTAATTTTAATATTATTTGCAAAATCTAAAATTATACTGAAACCAGAGAAAGTAATGAGATTTAATAATATTATTTAATAAAAAATGTATTATTAAGCAATATATAATGAAAAGACTATAATACAAACTAAGAATGTATGTGTACAACAAAGATTATCTTCTTAGTTTCTAATCATTGTCGAACATCGAACTTTTGTTAAAGGGAGACGCTTACAAGTGCACTATATATTGCACCTACTGCATTTCCTGGATTTTGATTATCGTTTTATTTCTTTCAAACACAAACCACAAGCTCTTCTTCTCAATGCTGGTTGTTGTTCACTTGCTTTTTCAGGATGTGATGTATAATTTAGACTTAAAGACATGGTAATGTCATATGGTGATCAGATTTTTTGATCTCGAGTAATAAGGTGTTTTTTCATAATACTGAGGGCTAAGTTTTCAAGAAAATTCTTTGGCTTGATGGATTATTACATATTAAATATTTTTGACAATGTAAAATGAAATATTCAATTGCCGTAATGCACACTGAATATATACATTACCAAACTGAAACGTTAAAACTTGAAAAAACTAATAAATTACACAAGCTAGCATATGGCATACAAAAGTCACGAAAGAGGGTAAGATAGTTTGACACACAATGACAGATTTAAGGTGCACCATCCGTGTACAGACAGCGGATCTTCAGAGGAATCGGGTTTCGAATTAGGTACCTTCAGGTACCTAATTCGAAACCTTCAGGTAACTTCAGAGAACTTCCCGCTTGACCTCAAGTTGTGTTTAAAACTAATTTTGAAAATTTATCATAATTCAAGAACAAATTGGGCAGAAATAAAATTAGTATAACTAAAAAGATAATTTTTTTAATATTAAAAGTGGTGTAGAAATGGTATTTCTGCGATGATATAATCCAAAGTCATAAAGGAAAAATATTAAAATTTTAATTAGTTGTAAATTAATTAAAAATTAACTATAATTTTAAAAAGCCCTTACTTAGTGAGCACTAATTTCCAAGAAATAACGGTGGCAAAATTTCGAAGATCTAGGCCCAATTGTCTGCCTTCTAGGGCATTTTGAACAATTATTGCTCCCACAGTTTAAAGATGCATACCAGCCAGTAAACATTATCATGTTAACATAGCATCACATCATCAACCCTTAGAAAAAGAAAATAACAGCCATTCATTTATCTAATCAATATACAAATTGTCATGAATATGTCAATCGTAAGCTTTCATAACATTTATTTTATATGTAAATTTAAATTAAGTCATGAGACAACATAGAAAAAATGTTTCTAATTGTGTGTGTAATAGACAGGTATACTATACTTAAACATAAGAAATTTTGTTTACTGTCTCCTACATTAAAATGCAAATTATTTTTAGTTTATTAAATACATTTTAATGCATACAATTTTATTTTTAATGAGATGGCTTCACATAAACTTTAATAATTGTTCCATCTCATCATTTAGAACAGTGGTGCGCAAACCATGGGTCATGACCCTTGTGGAGAGTTGCAACAAAATTTTTGTAGGTCCCTAAATTCAAAGAAATTTATTTGACAATAAAAAAACAAATGTAAAGCTTTTTTTCAAAACACGTGGTCGCGACCCCCTTACATGAAGTGGGGGGGGGGTCGGAAATGAAAATAGTTTGCACTCCACGGATTTAGAATATGAATTTACTTTATTTACATTATTCGTTAGGCATTCAATATTACAAATTTTCATTTCATGTGAAAAATAAAACTCTTAAAACTATTTCAATTTGCAAAACGATTTAATACAAATTTCGCATATAGTTGGTTTGCATTAAGTCAACGTCTGTAAATGCATCATCACAGAATCCTAGCGTGAAACTGCTTTAATATTATTAAAAAAGCAACAGTTCTTCAATATGCATCCAGGAACATGTTGTATCTCTTGATATGAAATGAATTGATGGCAGTAAGATGTAAACTGCGATGTAGTAGAATAATGGAAGCTGTCATGTGTCTCAAGTAGTTAGCTAGTCAAACTGAGAAACAAACTTAATAATTTATAAATTAATTTACTTTAATTGTTATCTTAGATTTCGAATCTATTTCTTTTGCATGCATTTCTAAATGTCTTTTTAAAGGCCTCTTGTCAGAAAATGCTTTAGGACACATGTCACATGCAAACGGTTTCTCTTTTGTATGTGTTCGCAAATGTGCCTTTAAATAAGAGCACCGATAAAATGCTTTATTACAAATGTCACATGCAAATGGTTTCTCTTTCGTATGTCTCCGCAAATGTCTCATTAAATCCTGCTTGAGAGAAAAAGTATTACTGCAAAAGTCACATGCAAACGGTTTTTCTTTTGTATGTGTACGTAAATGTACTATTAAATTCGACTTCAAAGAAAAAGCTTTACTGCAAATATCACATGCAAATGGTTTCTTATTCGTATGTGTCCTTAAATGTGTTTTTAAATACTGCTGTTCAGAAAAAGCTTTTGTGCAAATGCCACACACAAAAGGTTTCTCTTTCGTATGCATACGTAAATGTACCCTTAAACTCCACTTCCGAGAAAAAGCTTTACTGCAAATGTCACATACATATGGTTTTTCTTTCATATGCGTCCGTAAGTGTTCCTTTAAATACTGCTGCTGAGATAAAGCTTTACTGCAAATGTCACTTCCATGCGGTTTCTCTTTCCTGTAAGTCCGTAAATGTTCCTTCAAACTCTGATCCTGAGAAAAAACCTGACTGCAAATGTCACAGGCATATGTCAAATCCATTGGGTAATTATTTTTAAAAATGCTTTTTAAAGCAATAATTTCTGAAAAAACTCTAGATTTTAGTCACAGGCATGCAACTACCTTTAATGGCAATTTGCAAATATATATTAATAAACAAAAAAAAAATGTATAATCTAAATGAAAAAATTCTTAACAGAATTACTGGAGAATCATTCTTTTCTTTTTCGTAGTGCTGCATTCCATTCAAGATGTGTGTAAGCTTCAGCAGAGATTCTGGGGATCCTGGAACGGTCTCACCTTCTTATTGTTACCACTTTTTCCCCGAAAGATGTGATGACTGCATAGCGTTTTTCACTGCCAGGTCATACTTCGAAATTAGCCATTCATAACGGTTTCTCACAATGCAACTTTCAAATCTAAATAAAATAATTAATCCAATTTTACACTAAGAGCCACTAATAATCGTCAAACATCCAAATATTAAAACGCATTTATAGTGCTTAGCAGTAAAGAGATTATCTTACATACAGGAGATCAAAAAAGAATGCCCCAATTTTAAAAGGGCTTCATATTTTCAAAAAAGAAGGGGGAAATAGTCGTGTCCTTCTTTCACATTCCAACTGGTTTTTTTTTATTTATTTATTTTCTTTATAAAAAAATGTATAGTTATTTAAATAAATGTAAAGATATATATAAAAAAAACTAAATTAACCATATATATATTGTTAATTCAGTTTAGTTGAATAAGATATTCAGAAATACTTCATTTTCACAGATTTTTTGGTATGAATAAAAATTCACAGTTACTTCCAAAATTGTGATAACACCGAAGAAAAGCTCACTTATAGGAGGCTTCAGAAGTCAAGAAGCACTTTAATAATCAACAGAACAGGGATATTTGTCATGACACCAGAATTTCTTAACACTATAAAATATATACTACTAGATGGCTTTCCAACTAGTAAAGCAATTCGATATTCAGGATACAAAGGTTTGCTGAGTAATAGTTTATAAATGTTCAAAGTATCGCCAACCATCGTAAGGATTACAGGCACAAGGCAATGGCACGGTGCTCTTGTTAAGCGAGCAACCACACAGTTCATAGCAATAAGCGATATTTCTGTTGCCATGTTTGGCAGCATATTTTTATAGATGCTGGCAATAGCAGAATATGGGTTTTATATCAGTAATGGCCGTTCTTTAACACACTGTTTTCTTGTATAGGGTAAATCCATACTTAAAAAACCCGACCAATTCATGGCGGATATTCGAGTAATTTACAAGACAAGAGTAAATTGCGCTAAGACAAGACAAGTCCCGGAGATGGGTCAGAGGCCTTTAAATCGGTCCGCTCTTGCAGTTTCCAACAGCATCAAGAAAATATAAAGCAGAATTGAAATGCAACAAATGAGAATTCAGAATGTATGAAATTTAATAATATAACTATTTTAAAAATATAAAGTACTTGAAACATATAAGTAAATAATTTTCAGCACCTCTCCCTCTTTTTTGCATACCTAAACGGAAACATTATATTTAAATTCTTCCAATACTCTCATTTAACTTTTGCTTATTTTATTTTATAAATATTTCTCAAATTTTACTAAATTTTTCGATCCACTCGAAATGCTTACTCTTAATTACTAATCTTGGTGATACACTGTTGAATGGTGATGTGTGTTTTTATATTTTACTGTGCTCCGGACAGAGTTGGCAATTTGGGTCTTTATACTTTATAGATATTAAATTTCTTAGTGTGTGTTTGCTGTTTTGTTATGCACAGAATTATTATTCAAGATATGTTTTTTTTCCCATCATTTCAAATCAATATTTTTTTATTTATAAATAGTTGTTTTTATTGACTAGATTTAAATGGTTATCATGAATTTAATTTTGTGTTTCATAAAATGTAGTCAATTCTCTTTTTTCACAGAAAAAACTTCTAGTTATTTTGAGTTTTAATATGTAAACTATTTTTAGCTGAGAAATTTAATTATTGTACTTCAAATTTTTCATTAATCTTTTCCATTTTTAAAGAATCTTTTTATTTGTCATTTTTTAATAGTTAAATATAAGGGATTAACTCAAAGTTCATTACATGCAAAAACATCCGGTACATTTTCGTTTTGTGTATAAAGAATTTAAATTCAGTTATACTAATTAACCTGTTCTCTGTTTGTGTTTTTAAATGCATTTCTGTATCCTTATTGCAATTATTGCTTTCGGCTTACATAAATTGAAATGTTTAAAATGTCAGCCTTAATTGCCTTATTATTGTTAATACAAGATTGATGAACCAGCTGGTCGCCGTAGGCGGATAGTAATAAATAAGATCATAATATACATAAATGTTTAGAAATAATGTTAAACTGAGTCGTCAATACTTAACCGTAGTGTTTTGTTTCAAATTTCAGATGACATTACCCTTCAAATACCTTTAATAACCAGAATTTGCAGTATATATACAAATATTTACAAGGATTTAATATTTTTAAACTAATCTTGTCATTTTTGAATAATCATGTGCCATTCAAGAAATTTTTTAAAAGAAACAGTGTCCTTTGACCTCTGATAACCGTAACCATTTATTGTGATTGTAGAGATCATGTTTCACAAGCAACATGAAAACTCTTGCGACTCGTACTATGGCTGCTTGGCAAATAAACGTGGCAAAAATAAAAAGTCCGTGTCATTAAAAAACTGGGGGAAGTCAGGTTACTAACAAATATCAATAATTTTTTTTAAAAATTATCACGGGTGCAAACTGGAAGAATTTAATTTTATAAAATGCTAAATTATATACTCCGAATCTACCCTACTCCAAGTTCTCATCCTCGTTTGAATCAACAGACATGCTACAGAAGGTTTGGCAAAATTTGCAGAACAGACTTGATGAGAAAAGTTTTTAAGATAGCTCTATCAGTTACTAAACACATGCTAAAATCCCATATTTGCACACATTCCATAATTAGAACCAGCACAATAAATGCCATTAACGTTAACTATAATAAATGATCATAATTTGTTAAGAACCGGAAAAATATATCTGATTTAGAAAATCAGATCCAACAGGAAAAAAAGAAGAAAAGTCACAAATTGAGATTTTTGAGAAGAAATAGGCAAAAAAATATAGGCATTTGGGTACCTCAAATGTTTTTAAGGAAACCAGATAAATGCATATACAGTAAAGCACTGTTTACAATTTTATCATTTATACGTTGATTCATCACATTCTCGATTCATTCATATTCATTGTAACGATAAAGTACTTTGTTTATACGATGGAAAGCTTTGGGTATGTCATTTTCACCCATTCTAAAATCTGAAAATTTCTTCTTTTCTAGTATGTAAACTTTGATAAAGATATCATGACTTTGAAATTATTCACAATTGATCAATTAATACAAAACAAACTATCTGGTGATAATTTAAGCGCAGAAGTTATTCCACCTTCCTTTAAAGACCCAATGGACTCCATTGAAAAAATTCCAACTTATTTCTTTTGTCAAAAGAATAGTAAAAGAAACATTCAAAGAACTTAATTCGATTCATACTGTACATAATATTCACAGACAATCAGCACAACAGACGACGATCAAAGATTTTTAAAAAATTAAACGCCTATCTCCATGCATATAAATCATATAAGATATGTGTAATTAGTACTCAAGATATGCAACAAATGTACAATTTTCACATTTTTATAATAAATGTTTAATTTTAAAATTTAATTATTGATTTCTATACTATGCAGTATTATACTATCTTAAAAATAAAATTTTTTACTTGCATTAGTAGCATTAAATTACTAATACAATAGCGCAGATCCTCCGGTAACGCTCTGATGTCACCAACAATAAAACTCGCGCCATAGCACTGCGAGACGTTAAACAGCATTATTTCATTGTTAGAGAACCTAAATTTCAGTAATTTTAAATTTAAAAGAGTAATTGTCATTCTCATTTCAAATTTAATAGCTCTAAAATAGTGAAATAAATTTTTCTATCGATTGATATAAAATTTATCTCGCTATGATCAATAGTTCCCTAGAAATTTTAAATTATATTAATCCTATATTTCAAATTAATTTCCGTTTTTAATAGAAAGTAGTAAATTATGTCAGTGGTATATCATGCACGTGATATAGTTTGGACACCAAATTGTATCTGAATGCAATCGTGGTGATGTTTTTTTGCCAAGAATTAAATTAGCCACCAGTGACATGAATCTTCCATTCGTTCTCAACTGCCACCAGTTCCCGTTAATTCCAGCTTACAAGACGACTGTCAACAAATCGCAGGGGCAAACTTTCGATCATGTTGGAATTTACCTCGATGAGCCTGTCTTTTCACATGGACAGCTCTATGTTGCACTTTCAAGGTCTAGGATTCCCAATCACGTTAAAATTTACACAAAGACATCTGAAGTACAAGGAAAATTATTAAACAATGAAAAATACTTCACACGGAATATTGTTTACCAAGAGGTTTTTTGAATAAAGAAATATTTAAATAATATGTAAAATAAAATATTTCCCGTCATAAAACATATGTTTATTTTATTTGTTTTCAATGTTAAACATTTCTCTCGCATATATATCTATTTAAACACGTCAAATTTGAAGGGAAATCTCTCGAATGAAGAGGCAATTTGCACCTGTCAAACCATGACAGGTGATTTTCTAGTTTGTAATAATCAAAGTTGTTTAGTAAAATTTCGATTATACGTCTTTTCATCGTTTTAGGTCAGTCCCTTGAAAGACGTATAAATGGTACTTTACTGTACTTATTTTTCCACAGTTCTACGTCAAGAATTTTGTATCTGCTTAACATTGTATAATCATATGAATATACCCAAAAATGTAGGTAAAAGAAATTAATAAGGAAATACATGCTAAAATTTAAAAAATAAAAAAAATAAAGAAAAGTATGGCAATATATGGCATTGCCAAATTAAAAAAAGTGTGCTAATCAAGACAGAGTGGCAAAAGCATTATTTATTTATCTAAACCTCAACAGATTCACCTACCTACACCAAAATGGTGTAAAGCGCATGAAAGGTGGCAGGAAAGATTCACAAAACATACATGTTTATAAGATTTTTTTAAAAAAAAGTCCAATTAGTTTCGACCGTTCAGCTTTTGAAATGGAGGTCAATGGAGATCCATAGATAATCTATTGCTAAAGATTTCAAACTTTCATAATTTGACAAGTACTTCTCCGAAATACATGTAATTAACATCAAATAAAAGAATGTTTTTCTCTTTAATAACAATAAAAGAATTTGGACAGAGAAATGAATATTTATGCACCTTTAAGACTTTAAAGCGGAACAAAATAAAGATCTTGTTTACAGCTTAGAATCAGCTCGAGAAGTTCCGCAGAAGCATTAAAAACTTTGAAAGGGAAACATAAGAAATATCATCTAAGAAGATCCTGGAGAATTATAAAAACTGATGCTACAAATAAGAATGAAGTCAATTTTACATAGGGCAAAAACCAGGGCAGGATTAAACTCTGTTAGGGCAATTAGTCAATGCAAAAACTTAGCCACTCCCTTTCCCTTGCCGAATTTCTAAAACCAGATATTTTTTATTGATTTTAATTTAATATCAATATAAGCAGCTTTTAAACAACAGATATTATGACAAACTGAAATAACAAATATTTAATTGCAGATCATGTTCCATTATACAGATGAGAATTCTACATCTCAATCGGCTATTAAAAGCTGGCTGTTTAGAAAAATTCCGACAAAAATAGACATCTTGGAAGAGTTGAAAGTTGTCACGGTTTAGTAAACTTGCTGTAATATTAACTCATCCCTGCTTACAGATAGGAACCGAAAAATAAGCAAATTTCTCTCCAAAACAGAGTCTTGGTATAGGAATGGGGGTTCTATGTAAATGTCACTTCTATTTCTCCACATTTAAAAAGTGGCCAATTTTAATACCTTTGGAACTCAATTCTTCTCACTCAAATGTTGCAGATTTTCTTTATTTATAGTATGAATGTAGGGAAATTTTGCCAGGGATGTTGACAGGTAAGTCAGACAGTTGCAAAAAAAACTGAATCACACTGATCTGTAAGCAAATTTAAAACCTTCAAATAAAGAATAATGCTTCGAAATCTAAACGATACTTGATTTTAATTTAGATAAGTTTGAGTTTACATACAGGGCTTATCAATGAAAGAATAAAATTAAATTATTAAAAGAAGATTGAGATGACAAGGCCCCCTAGGCATTTGCCTATCACAGTCATTATTAATGTTCAAACAGTACAATTGAATGCATTTCTGTGCAAGCATGTATTTTTATTTCTAAAATTTAAAAAAAAAATGTAACTTTTTTTCGCCTTTAAAGAAATGTACCCTAATTACTTAGATTAGGTTCCATTCCATTCTACAAATGTGTTTTCGGCACAATGTTTTCATTCCATCTAAATCAAAAAAGAGAAAAAAAATCAGTTAATTTCTTCATGTAATTTAAGTATAAAAGGTTATACACCTTATTGTAATTAATTTGAAAGTATAAGATTACAATTCAAAATACCATTTAATATCTCTGTAGAATGATGTATGTTATATTCCAATTAGCATTCTCAGTTTAAATAATTACTTTTAAATTTCTATAACTGAAACAGTTTCCTACCTAAATAATTATCAAGGTTCTTAAACTCCTAAGGACCATCTGAAAAAATAGTGAATTAATTTATCATGAGAAATACTCAATTACCTACATTATTCCAAGCCATATGTTTCATGACAATTATATTGATACATGTTAATTAGATATCAATTTCTCAGAAACAAAGAAGATGAATGTTATAATTAACAAAAAAAAGAATTTATCATTTTATCCAGAAAAACCAACATTGAGCAAAATTTTCTTCTCTTCATTCATGATTGAAATTGTACCTGAAGAAGGAAACTTCTGCAGTGTTATGAAATTAAAACCTTACAGGAGATCCCTTACCTCCCTTTCCAAACTAATGGCATGGGTTTTAACTATTAGACTTATTTTGGAACAATCATACCAACAAATATGAACTTGCCATTGGCCTTTCTTTTTAATACTCAGTTCCATGAATAAATGGATGGAAAAACAAATTTTTTGCCACTAAGTTGAGCTTGTGCAAGTCAGTGAGTTACTTGTTATGATGCAATTTGGTATTAGTCTATTACTATTATTAATAGCTATAATCCATATATCATTTGTATTAGCTACTTGTGTTACATTTTGCAGCTGCTTATTAATTTTTAAGTGCATTTTGGGAAACAATTTAGTAAACAAACATATCCTATTTTAACATTATTTAGTTCGTAAAACTTGCTCTCAGTTTTTTGTTTCATGGGCGCATAATGAATTCCAAAAGATAACTGACAAGACATGTTTGACACATCGTATATCATATAACCACATATCCATTCGACTGCACTACCAAAAATTATAATTTCAAGCAATGATTATATATAATTAATACAAACAAAAAAACAACCAGGAATAATAAATAATAACATGCCCTGTTTCTCAAAAAGTCTATTTTCACGAAATCCTATTGTTAATATAAAGACTTCTTTTGAAAGGATTTTTTTTATATATATTTCTCAAAAGTCTATTTTCATGAAATCCTATTGTTAATATCAAGACTTTTCTTTTGAAAGAGTTTTTTATCTTTTCACACAGGATATCAAATTATTTAATTTACACTCTATTTCAATCGTGAAATTCAAGTGACATTTCAGATTTTTTGCCTTCAATTCAAAATAAATAAAACTGATGGTTTAAACTTGTTATGAGATAATACAATTGAAAGCTAACTTTTCAACTGAAGACTAAATAACAAATGAAAAAAACATATGCTGAAAAAGTTATTAAAGTTTAAATTACACTCACTCTAAATCTATAATTATCTGTACTTTTTTAAATATTTATTTCTTATTAACAAGTGACAAAGTAGACCATTGTACCCCAAGTTCAGGGTACAATGGTCCACAGCATGGGGTACTATGGACCACCAGTAAATTTTAACAAATATATTAATAACACAAAATATATATAGAATGTATCATATCTATTCATGATTCAGTTCATACATATAATGCAAGATTAACGAATATTAAAGTTGCCAAATGACATATTAAAAGATTTTTGTGAAACTGTAGGTTCCAGAAGACTCATTGCAATATCTTGAACATTTACAAGAGATTTTATTTTACAAGATCAATAGAAATGTTTTTATAGGACAATTCTAGAATTAATTTTATATCATTTAATACTCAATTTATGTATTATTTAACACTTAAGATAGCTATAATATCAGACTTAAACAGTTACTGAATGTTTATAAAATGTAAACAAGAAAAAAATCTCGAATAAATAACTTAATATATCTCTTAAAATAACTTAAAATCTTGTTAACTATTCTTTGGTGTCTAATTAGGGTTAATACATAAATTACACTTAAAAATGCACAC
Organism: Araneus ventricosus; assembly: GCA_013235015.1. NCBI lineage: Eukaryota > Metazoa > Arthropoda > Arachnida > Araneae > Araneidae > Araneus > Araneus ventricosus. Next base: position 26,579 of record BGPR01015216.1, read on the forward strand.
TACAAGATTCAATGGTTAATGCTCATTAAAATAAAACAATTTGCTTATTCTAATATAACATATAAATTTTAAATGCATATGGGATACAGAACTGGGTGGTCCACTGTACCTGTTTTTGTGATCCATTGTACTCCATATGGAACATTGATAACAAATAGACAAAAAAATTTGAAAATTTTTATTCAGTTATTTTAGCTGCATTAAATATAATAATATAATATCTTTTTTATTGTGTAGAGTAATGTCTTCCAAAGTGCAATTCTTTAATCCAGAAAAGAAAATATGCTTCACTGAAAATATTTACTTTTAGCTACTACACATTATCAGTCAAGAATAACATGGCTTAATTGTCAGTTAAGCACATGGTTTCAAAATTTTCTTCAGCATTACAGGCTTGTCATCTATGTGACAAAATAAGAAACATTCAAAAACAGAAATAAAATAAATAATAGGGGTGGTCCACTGTATCCCCGGTCTCTCCTATACTTAACATGGCCTTAGAAAAGGTAAAGTACATAAACTAATGCAAGCAAAACAGAAGCCAAACAATCCTTTTTATTGAAAATCCTATTAGCCTGATTTAACACATTAGCTACCCATCTGTAAGCATAATCATAAATGACATTGAACACTCAGTATATTTGCAGTTGTGTCACAAACCAAAAGTGAACATGTTATGAATTTCAAAGCAAGCATCTTTTATTACATGCACATACAAGATTTTTAAAAATGAAACACTGAAATGAGTTTTGGAATATAATTTAGGCAACTTTTGACAAATGTTATTATTCTAAATGAATATTCTTCCATCATTCTCTGTTTATATTCTTAGTTTTGAACTTCTAGTTAAAAAGGATAATCTCTTGCTTATTCAGGGTTCCCACTCTTATTGAAGAAAAAAATTCAAGGACCTTTTACGGAAAATTCAAGGACCATAAAGTTACACATTGTAGAAATTGTACATAACTGATTTTTTCACTTGAAAAACGTGTCTATACACTTGATATTTCAGTTGTTCTGATTTTACAAGAATCAAATTACAAATTAAAATATAAAAAAAATAAGTTATAAAAAAATTTCAAAAAAACGACTATGATTTTTTTAATATTTGATGTCAATAGGACAAGAAACAGTGTAGAAGCAATAATGAATAACAATAAAATCTTAACTGAAAACTTGAAATATATTGAGATAAAATCAAAAATCGTATCAAATTTATCTTGAATATCCACAAGTTAATCTCAATTGAACACTAAAGAAATTTACAATTAATAACTATTTTATGCTTTTTGGAACAGATTTTATAAACCTTTATATTATAGCTTTTAAGATCAAGCCTTAACATTTTAGTAATTCAATCACATTTTAACAATGATTCAAACAGAATAAAAACTAAATTCTTAAATCAAAATTAATTTTATTTTTGACCTTCTAAAGAGACAATCAAAAGTAGCTATCAATACATGATTGATTAAAATTTTAAACAGTTGAAATAAATAAAAATAAGTCACTGATATTTAAACTGAACATTTGTTTTAGCAATGTCTGAAGTATTTACCTTATTAAAAGAGAAACATTTAAAAATCTATGAATTTGTTTATTTTTTATTTAGATGCATAAAACTTGGCATTTTAAACCAATTGTCAAATATATAAAAGAAAAACATAAATAGAAAGCAAAAAAATTTCAATGTTATTTTTTAAAAACTTCTTCCTATCTTTTACACACACACACACAAATAGATTTTCCATAATAACCACTACACTTAATTTCTTGGTAATAAAGAAACGTTTGTAATAAAAAACACAAAAATTTCAATTTTATATAAAAAAATTTCTTCATATCTTATAAACACACGCAAATAGATTTTCCATAATAATAACCATTACACTTAATTTTCTGGTAGTAAAGAAACCTTGGCAATATAAAACACAAATATTTAAACATTTATGAACATTTGCGGAATTCCTCAGATTTAACGTTGATCTTATTATCAATTTCTTTAATTTCTACATTTTTTTTTCTGATTGCCTTTTTTATTGAATTGGATTTTATAAACAATGAAATATCTTTCTTTTCATTCTGCTTCTTCAGTGAGATTTTCATATGTTTTATCCATAGAGGAAACATCTGTTTCCAAACACTGTCTTTTAACTTTGAGATAATCCATCTCATCTGAAATGATCTTTCCCTTGTTACTGATTCCTTCATTTATTTTTGTCTTTTTATTTTCCTCTAAATGTAGCATATATTTTTGCCAAGCAGAGAAAACAAATTTTCGCAAGTCATTACTAATGGGAATATTTAAAATTTCTCCATAGCTTTTAATAGCATCGCACACTACATGTCGAGCAACATAGGATTCTTGTGCCATATATTCATCCTCAATTTTTTTATTTGTTGAAAACCCACGCTTGATTGAAGCTTGTCCATGAGATAATGTGAAAATTATTTTCATAACTGGCCATATTTTGTTATAATCTTTCACACTTTTGCTCATGTATTCATTGAAAAATATATCCAATCTGGTATTAGGTTTAAAAGTCTGAAAGGCTGATAGATACATATTCACAATATTCTGAAGAAAATTTTTGTATTGAAATATGATGCCATCGCAATCAGTATCCAGAACAATTTTCTTTTGGGATAAATGCAACAGCAGTTGTTTCAAAGATTTCACACAATTTCCGGGTTGTGAAGCCATTTTTCTTGGATCAAAGCATGAGGAATTCCTAACTAAAGCATAATTAATTGGATACTTTCTCATTAGATGATATAGCAATTTGATGACAAAGCTGCAAAACTCACTTTTAACATTGAAGGCTCCTTTAAGATAAAAATATTTTTTCTTCACTAATTGTTTCACAATATTCTCAGCTACAAAGCCCATACTAACTTTGCCAACAGAATTTAATAAGCCTTCATCAGTGAAATCAAATTTGCACAGTTCAATAGCTGATGAAAAGTTATATTCTGGCTTGTAAACATTAAAATACTCAACAAGATGTTTACACAATTTGAGAATATCGTCCGAAAAGAAAGGCAGCAAAGGGGCATCACTTTGATAAAACTCTAAGAAAGGCTTTATTGTCTTGGCAATCGATAAAAATACATGAAACTTAACAAGAATAAATTTATCTTGAGTAGCTTCCTTTATGTTCAAGTAGCTTTTGTTTTTGTTAGTGACAAATACACCCTTTTCAACATTTTGTATATAGGAAACGACATCTGGCCATATTTGAATGGCCCTTTCCACTGCAGGGACATTCTCTAACCATCTAACCTTACAAAATTTAAGAGGAAATTTTTTAAGGGTGGAAAGCATCAAAAAATCTTCTCTTCTAGAAGGGCTATCCTTAAATAACCAACAGAGAGAGGTCAACATTTCTGAAATATTCCACCCTGTGGAACTTTCACCATATTTGAAGGAATTATGCAAGATGTGGAGACCACAACTTCCAATGGATAGGGCTTCATGAGAATATTCTTTTTTTTTTAAATCCGCCTGCAAATTCTCAAAAAACTTCCAATTAACATTGGGGCCATCCATTGAGATTTGCAAAATTTTTGAGTTTTAACTTCTCCACACACTGGTAAAAAGCTGACAATATGTCATCAGCTTTGGCATGACCAATAAACACCAATGTTAGATAGCGAGTAGCGACTTGATCATTATGCCAGAATCTAACAAGTATATCCATCTGCTTCAGTTGAGTAGCCTTATTAAGGGTTTCGTCAAAAAGGACAGTATACTGTTCAACATTTAATCAAATTGGCCTTAAAATATGGTGCCAATACGAAACAACACACATATGCAGTTTTAGTAGCACCACACGAAAACTGTTTGGCTATCAAACTGTCTTTAAATATCTTTTCAAAATTTTATTATTCCCTTCACAGGAATTATAGGAATATCGAATGTTGATACATTTCAGAAAAAAAGGGATAAAGGGGGGAAAGAGATATTTCCTAGAACTGTTTGGGGAAGTCCGAACATAAATTTGCTGTAATCCTCAAAACTGGCCATTAGCATTTCACAACCCCGAACCAATTTCCTTCAAATAAAACCCCTTAAGATTGCCAGCTGTCATTGCGGTTTTTGAGGGGAGGGAGGCAGGGTGCTCAGAGTATCCTATGAATCAGAGGGTTAAAGTCCCCACTTCCAAGAGAGTACTGTTTATTTGAAAACCCCGAGGGAAAGGTCACGGACTACCCCTCTTGAACTATTTTACTCCGCAGAGGAATAAGCGGCGAGGAGAAACTCGAGTACATTCCCGGAGTTTTTTCGGTGACCTCATATTTCGCATTGAGGATAAAATGGGGGTGGAGATTATCGGCGGTCACTTAAAAATTCAAGGACCTCGTCCTTTTTTCAATGACCTAATTTCACCAAAAATTTTTCAAGGACCGTGGGAACCCTGTTATTATATTTTCTATTACAATTAATTAATATTCATAAGTGTTTTTAGCATTTCACATTTTGATTCCTCCCTTTTTTAGTTTATTCCTATTTTCTAAAGACCAATAACTTAATTGCAGGATTTATTTACTAATAAAATATATCAGTTAGAAATCACTGGATGCTGCTGTGTTGGGGGCAAAAGGTATATTATTATCACTATTGTTTACTTTTTCTGTATTTTCTTTTTTGTAATTAAATATCAATTAGAAACTGCGGTATTTAATTTATAGGAAAGGAACCAAATTGATTTGAATATGTTTTACATGAAAATAAATAGCAACATTAATATTTAAAAATTCATTCAGTAATAATATAAATAAACCACTAAGTTAATATTACATTTACAAATCAAAAGGAATTTCAAATATCACTTCATTAGCAGATTGGGTTACCACATTTGGCGATTTATCGCCAAAAAAAATTCAAGTTTGGCGCAGTACCAAGTATAGGGTTAAAGCCAAAAACTTAAAAAACAAAATTTATTTTTAGAGGAAAAAAATTATTAAGCCATAGAAGATCTTAGGTCTCTTTTTAAAATTTATACAACTACAATTACACTAAATAAGTGCGTTATTTCAAGTGCTCAAAATGAACATTACTTTTTTTTAATTTAGAAATAGCAGCACGATATTAAGAAAATTTACAGCTCCCCTTTTATTTCCACAAATACTTAAGTTATTAGTCTGCGAAACAATTTTAGCAATTCTAAAGCATGGAATGCGCAAAACTTTCAGAGCGAGAGAATATATATGAATTATAGAAATAGATATGAATTGATTAAAGCTTACTTAATAGCATTTTGTTGTTTTCTGGTTAGCCTATCCGAAGCGGGCATATCTTGTTGTAATTTTCAGTCCACCACTCCATTTCACTTAAAACCAGCCATTTAACCGCCAAGTAGTAACGTGAACCGTGAACGTAACGGAATCCTTCGTCCAAATTCGTTCCTTCGAAATCATTCCGGCATGGTATCCGGATAGGTGGCTTATCTGTCAAAGGTGACGCTTCTCGATTATAATGAACTCGGTTAAAATATAGTTTGGCGATCAATTTCTCTATGGTTTCAAAAATTTGGAAACAGAATAGAAATTAGTAATTAATATCAATATTGGGAATAATAACGATAGCTACACCAAAAAAGCAATTTTACATCCAACATTTTTTTGCTATTAACGCTAACCGTGACTGCGTACAGCATGACTTGTTTATATTTACTGCGAATACGGCGGTTTTGTTTCGTTCCCAGCGTAATATATTTTTCAAATGATGGCTACATTTTTCGGTGAAATTTCTCCACTTTCATCTCGTGCTGTGGATGATGAAGAAATAGAAGATCAACCTATCTATAACCTTACTGTTGATTCCAAAGAGGACTGTCCTGTTAAAATTGACTGTAAGCTACTTGTATTTTCTGTGGATGAGATATCCTATGCATTTGTACAATGCTACTTAGTTCCAGATAATACTCGACGTTTATTTTCGATTAATTATTCCTCAAATAAAGATGATGTTGATTATAGTCTCATGTATACCGGCAGCAAGGATCAGAAATCCAAAGTAAAAAATGCTGCTGCTGTGTATTCTATTGATGAGAACGTAATCGTTTGTGATATCGCACCTCGTGTTCCTGCAGAACTTTATACAGAGTTATGTGATAAATTACTGGATAAAGTAAACTGCGAAGAAGCCCTTATTTTGACATCACTCCCTGCAGCAACATTCAAGTCTGAAGGATCTCAACTTTTTGAGAAACCATTTCTTAAATCCGTAGCTACTTCTAAATACCTGTCAATTCGTAGTTGCAGTATACCACGTTTGCAAGCACCAAATTTTCTCTCGAATTTCGCCGCAGCAGTACTCTCCGTGTTTGAAATGAAAAAGAAGCCAGCTTTATGTGCCATAAATTATGTTGATTCCTATCTCTTTGACTTTGCTGTTGTTCAGAATTTTGATGCAATTTTTAATGAAAATTTGGTAGTGAAATTACAGGCAAATAGTGATGCTACATCAAAACTTACGAAGTTCATGAAACAAAAAGTTGCTGCTGAAACAAATTTATATACTTAAGATTTTATTTAACGAATATTTGTTGCAGTGATAATTTTCAGTGCCTCATATGTAAAAATAAAATATTCAAAAAAAGCTGTGGTATTCACAAAAAGAAATTTGCATTAAATGTATTGAATGTACCTCATCAACTTAATTGACTCGAAGTGTCATCAGCTTAATTTTTATATTACCATTTCATTATTAAAATAATCTTTTCCATGAAATGAGTCATTACTGTGTTTCTTAAAGAAATGTCTGTTTGCGGTGGAAATGCCAATAAATCTGTTGCTACATCTAAAAAATTCACCATAGCTTTTTCTGAAGTTTGTAGATACATTAATCCTTGTTTGTTATAAATAATGGGAATAAAGTAGTTAAATTAAATCATACTGAATTTTAAAAATATTTTGGATGAAAAATGTTCAGTAAATACTTATTAAAAATCTTTAGCTATCAACAAATGAAAAAATAGATTCAGAAATTTGCCCAAATACTGAATGAAAAAGAAAAAACCATGACAACCCCCTAAGCAGTACCCAGGTATTCGTCATGTTTAGTAATGGCAGAAGCAGCCTGAAGTAACTTAACCAAACAACCAAGTAATGCAACAATATGGTGCTCCCCCCAACCAATGTATTTTTTTTTTTAATTTCTATTATGTCTGTATTCTAAATGCCAAACAAACTTTTATATATAAATATGAATGTTTAACCTGCGAATATGACTTGATAATGTTACGGTCAGGATTTTTTTTAACTTCAGCTATATTTAAGACTGCCTTAGGTGACCAGCTTGTTTGCCGGAAATATGATTTCAATTGAATCTTGTATCAATTTATATTCATGGCTGCTTTAACCCTCTAAGCGTCCATTTATTTTGAACTAATAGATTTAAGATTTTAAAAACTAGCTTTTGAAGTGAGTAATGGGATCTCTATTGCATTAAATGAAATCTCTGACTTCTTGAGGCTGTTTTATTCATGGTAGTTGAAGAAATTATATGTGCAATCGTGAATTATTTGCTTCGAATTATTTGATCATGAAAAATACGGCTGAAATGCTTAGAGGATTAACAATGTAATTTTAACCATATGTACTAGGGTGAGACAAAAAAATTTTTTTCATGTCACTATACCGTGGGAAGTTGTGAATTGATGCGAAATAAAAAGAGGAAAAAAATAAGGGAATTCATCGGTATTTTCTGTTCCAGCCTTAAAAATTGTAAAGAGTAAAACAAATCCACTGTTTTTTTAAAAAAATTTAACTTCTCTCTATCTGTTTATTAAGGTAAATGCTCCAGTAGTGGGCCACTTAAGGGTATTTCCTCAATTATCATCTAAACTTTTGAGAAGTTTCGCTAATCTGTATTTTTTTATGGTTGTTCAAACTTTTATCTAAAATAATAATAACCTGAAATATCAAAATAATTGTAATATAATTTTTAAAAAATTAAAAACTTAGATCACTCTTATGCACCAGAAGTGGACATAACGAACTTTTGATGTACCAGTAGTGGGCATACCAAAAGTGGGCCACCCAGATTTGTCAATTGTGCCAAAGAAAAAAGAATAAAATCATTATATATAGTAATAACAACAATACATTAACATTATACACTATAAAAAATGCAATAAAAATGACTTGATATAGGTGAAATCTTTTATTTATAGATTCTAGTCACATGAGATTTGAATTTTTTCCTTTAACAGCCAATTTTTTATTAAAGGTGTATGCTAATTAACGATCTTTCATTTTAAGTTCTGTTTGGGGCATTATGGATATTAAATCTTGATATTTTATGTTGAATAAATCTTTTTTTTCTTTTATCATCTTCCTTCTGCAACCAGAAAAGAGCCCTTTTAAATGGTGATGGAATATTTTTCGATAGTCCAGCAGTGCGATAATTATTATTCTCTGCCTCGTTACAGAGCCCAACTAATTCTTGATTATCAGTCTTTTTCTCAACAGTACAATAAAATATTTATTATTTAAGTAATTGGTCAGAATGTTCCATTAGTGTACCAGTAGTGAGCCATTAGTGTATCAGAAGTGGGCCATGTGGCATACTACTGGTTCTGATAAAAATAAAGCAAATCTAATTAAATAAAAAGACTTTACAAGATATAACCTTCTTATTAAACATCACAAAACAGTCTATTTGAGATAAAGCATGTGCTCCAGTACTGGCCTCCCTAGGCCCACTACTGGAGCATTTAATAAAACATTGATCCAAAAGTGGGCCACCCTTCACTATCCATAAATTATCAATATTATTTAATTTAAAGATAGTTTATAATACATTCATTATATAATCAAATAATATCAATAACAATTCATTTAAAAAACAAATAGAATGTATGCTAAAAAATAGTTGAATGAAGAGTTACCTCTTAAGGAAATCACTAAGAATAAGCTAAAAATGCTTCTCTCAGAGACCAACTTCAGCAACAAACTTTCTAGCTCCTAACTAAACAGGAAATAAAGGCTGTGCTTTTGGTATTTAGTTGATAAGGGTTTCAGCCTACCAGAGGCAGATCTCTTATTTCACTGGAATGTTGGAATTTCTTGTTTTTTAACTTAAAAATTCAAGTGGCCCACTACTGGAGCACTTACCTTATAGCATTAGCTGCCTTCAGTGATCAGCTTGTTCACCAAGAATATAATTTCAATTGAATATTGCATCATTTTATATTCATGGTTCCCTTAACAACGTATGCAGATCATAGTAGATATTTAACCCCCTGACAATGGACTCGTCTCCGGGATCAGGGGCGAGGTGTCCCGTAATCAAGAAGTAGATATTTAACCCATGTTCCTTGAGTGGCTTTTCACCTGCTCTGTTCATTGTCTTCATAAATGTCTCTAATGAAGTCAAATAACTGACCATGCCATGAAACATTTAATTGCACATTGCCAGAATCATCTTCACTTTCTTATTCCTCTTGCAAAAATATGCATTTGATTTCAACATTAAAATGGTGCAGCACATTTTATGGCCAGCGGCTTGATAGCTGAATTAAAACATGCTGAAAAAAGGATGAAAACATAGCAACCATAATTCATTCAGCTTATTGGATATATTTCTTAATATACGTATTATCTCGGAGAGCTTGGTTTGCAAATTCCATAAAAATTTTGATGAAATAAAATCTGAAAGCAAAATGTATTAAGATATCACATCAACTTTCAACAATGAAAGAGAAACACACAATTAAATATTTGTTTAAACAATGAAAGTGGTTTGAATTGCGTTGCAATGATGAAAAGTATTGTTGTAAATTATACCAAAAAATATTTTTAAAAATTAGAGAAAAAATTGTATGGTATCTTAATTGATATCATTGAAAAGGTAATTTTTTGCACTTTCTGATGGTGTAAAAATGATTTTTGTGCTGTAATCGGTTCAGAAGTTATTATGAAAAATGCCGAAATTTTGCTTAATTTTTAATTAATTAAAATTTCAAAAAAAGTGCTCAGAGGTGCACATTCCCACTCTCCAAAGTATGTTTGTCCCAAATTTTGCTAACATACACACACATTCTCCTTTATTATCAGTAGAGATCATATAGTGGTTTTATTGTAACTAAAATATATTCAACAAATTTCAGAAATATTATCTTTTTTCCCTCCAAGTCTATCAAAACTTTCTTTTTTCCTTCACCCTCGAGCTTTGATGCCAAGGGCAGTTAGTTGCCCAGGCCTTGGGCCACCTCTGAATCTATATCTCTGTCCTCACTTAGCCATTAAATGGATCATATTGTTGAAACTATCTTAGTGGTAGTTAAAAAGAACATATTTCAAATCTTAGAAAAATTATTTAAAGAAAGTATTGATCTTAATTATTTACTATAATAGCTGGTTAGTTTTATTTATTTCTCTATTTTACTCTTGGGAAGGGGGAGGGACAAAGGCTCAAAAATTATATATTTCTTATAGGGAATATATTTTATTGATAATATCATTAACTAATTGTATTATCTTTTTTTTTTTTTTTTTTTTTGTTAAATTCTGCTAACTCTCTCGAGTTTTCTAATTAAGTTAAAACTTACATTAGATGGATCAGTTTTTTCTAAACATAAAATGATTACCAATACTAATCATCTCAATGTAAATATTTGTTTAAAAGTATTAAGAACAGTGG
>BGPR01015219.1:0-37210 GCA_013235015.1 Araneus ventricosus
AAACTATCGATAGTTCCAGTCGATTGTTTCAGTCGATAGTTTTGAAATTATCGATAGTTCCAGTCGATTGTTTCAGTCGATAGTTTTGTAATTATCGATAGTTCCAGTCGATAGTTTTCAAACTATCGGCTGAAAATGCACCTATCGATAGTATTGCCCGTGAGAAAAAAATCGATACTATCGATAGTTTTGAAACTATGGATACGATCGATTGTTTCAGTCGATAGTTCCGAAAACCTGATACTATCGACTAGGCTTCGACAGGATCGATGTTTAAGGAACACTAGTAGTTACCGAGATATAGAGGATCGCGTCACGAATTCATGAGTATTTTTGCCCAACTTTGCGACTCAGCAGTCGCTGAACTACAATTCCGATTTGCAATTTTTTTTTTGTAACTTCAGTTGTTACCCTTTATCTCTAAAATAAGATATTACTTATGTTTTTAGCATACATAGTTACCGAGATATAGAGGATCGCTCATACGTTTTTCGTGGCGTTTTGGCGTGTGAATCAAATTCCTTCCTGAGACCCCAATGGGAGGCACGTGGTCCTACGTTAAAATTATTTTTGCAAAGTAGGGTAGTCTCTGGTTGGTTAAATATAGAAACTTTAAATTAATTATGGCTAAAAATATGCCACTTCCTTAAATGAATGCTTAAATGCTTGGCGTATGAAAATTTAAAGGCGATTCGAATATTTAGTCCAAAATATCGTATAATGATAATGTTGTAGGTTTGATTCGTACGTGTCTATCGTTTTATTATTTTTCAAAATTTACTCTTAATTGTATGGCAACAAGTGCACACAAAAAATGCATCTAATATCGTTGCAACGCGCGTGAGTATAATGCAATAACTAAAAGCATAAAAAGTTTTGCCAAATATACGTTAAAAATATTTTTAAAAAAATATTAAAATTAGACAACTAAAAAATGAAGCTTGTATCACTGAAAAGTTAGTTTATTGCATTTTTAAACGGTGTAAAAATGAATGGTGTGAAAAAGAAAGTTATCGAGGAAAAACGTTAAAATTTCAATTTATATTTAAATTTTGAAAAACACTTTCTTAGTGAGCACCTACTACCTATGAAGTTACTACTTGCCAGTTTGGTAGCGCCAGGTTGAACGGTGTTACCTGTAGAGCAATTTTAACTATCTTTGCATCATGCAAGTACAGTGGCGGTTCGTCCATTAGGTCTGCAGAGCTGCTTTCCCACTGAAATTACAGTGAAACCTCTCTGAGCGGCCACCCCTCCGTTCCGAGAAAAATTGGCCGCTCAAAGGGTTTTCGTTACAATCACAAGATAATTGCTATAATACATAATATAAACAAGTCTGACACATATTTCTTATTTAAAATGAAGTTTGAGACTTATCTAAAGAGAAAATAGTACTTTATTTAATAATTTTTTACATTTTTTGAAAAAATGGATACAATTTGTGACTGTTTTAAGTTTTTACCCTTCTCGGAAAAAAAACTATTTTTTCAAATTCATTTTTCAGTTTAAAAAGTAAATCTCTAACCGAACCGATGCGTTTGTTAAATGGGATGGGCGAACCCACCCGGCGGCCGTTCAGAGGGGTTGGGTGGCCGTTGCTAAGGGTTATTTTAACATTAGGTCTATGGGCCGAAAAATCAGTGCCACGAAAAATTGGCCGCTAAGAGGGGTGGCCGCTATGCAGGGGTGGCCGTTCGAAGAGGTTTCACTGTATTTTAAAATCTTGTATTTATTCGTTTTTATTCTAATTGGCTTACTTTTCTACTTTAAGAGTTCAATGATAATTGAAAATGGCAAAAAAGTAATAAAAAACGTAATAGGAAGACGAAAAATAAATCAATAATTAAGAGAGAGACAGACCAGAGCTGCGGAGAGTTTTTGCCCCTCATAGGATCAAAATTTCGCGCATTGAGCAACTCGGAAGTAAAAAGCAACCATTTTTCCCACTGAAATTACAACCCCTGGCGGGACTTCCTCATTTGGCCTTTTTTCGCTTTCTCTCAGTAGTCCAGTCGTTAAGTAGTTTTTTAAATAAAACTCTGTAGGAGTTGTATTTTTTGTTAATGTTTTTTGGGGTGCTGATTACGAACCTGAGGTTTACCACCAAACTTTTTATAGGAATTTTATTTATAGCTAAAAACCAAGAAAAAAAAATTCCCAGTTTTTTCGCTTATAAATCAAAAACTATCAATTTTCGATATATCATCATCCTATACCAAAATAATGAGCATAAAATTTTCTACAACTTAGGTTTATACAACTTCTGCAGACTGCTTGTTTCTGAGCTGACGAGCCACATCTGCGCATGTCACAATTTAAAGATAGTATCCATAATTTAAACATTGTCATGTTAAAGAAAAGGAAATTTCTTAGTAGTATCAGAAGTACAGTCAACTGGATGTGAATATGCAACCGGGAGCCAATTCCATCTTCGGGGATATAGCTATTTCCGATAAACCAGTGTTTCTCAACCTTTCAGTATTTGCGGCCCAATTTTCAATCATAATTTTCATCGCACCTCCTCTTTAGCCATGCAGGCAAAGAATTTTAACCCTGGAATGGTCATTTTACTTCGCAGGCTTCGCAGTTTGAATGGAAAAAGGAGTCGATTTGATTCAAGGAGTTTGAACCCTAAGTCCGTTAACCCTAACCCTGTTACTTCGATGTACCTTTCCTCAAAATCTGTCATAGATTCATGTTTGTAATTTTTTATACAAATTAAGTACATCTTTCTCATTATACTAAAATGATTTTTGAAAAAAAATTCAAAAATTTATTTTTTGCAAATTTTTTTTTCTGTCAAAACAAAAGATGCGAAATTGGCCATTTCGACGTATCTTTTATCAAAATCTGTTATAGATTCATGTTTGAAACTTGTTATACAAGTAAAGTACACCTTTCTCATTACACTGAAATGAGTTTTTTTAAAAAAATCAAAACTTTATTTTTTACAATTTTTTGTGTCGAAATAGGGTAAAATTTCACTATGTCTAATTAAATATTTTGTAAATTTATAAAAAATTAAAAATTAACCAGAAGCGCATTTCAGTATAATGAAAAAGGTGCACTTTACTTGTATAAAAAATTTCAAACATGAATCTATAACAGATTTTGAGAAGAGGTTCATCGAAGTAACAGGGTTAGGGTTAAAGGACTTAGGGTTCCAACTACCCTTAAAAAGTATTTTCTTGATGACGACAAGTTACAAGTTGGTTAGGGAAAATCTCCATTTCAAAATACTCCCGAAGGTCTCTCAAATGTTGAAGAAGAAATCTTCATAGACTTCGTGGCAAGTGACGAAATCAAAAGACAATTTAGTAATAAATCACTCTTTGAATTTTGGGCAGGGGTGGATGATGAGTTTTGTGCACTGTAAACAAGAGCATTTCGTATAATATTACCATTTTCAATATCCTGCTTTTGCAAAACCGGATTTTCTGCGGCTGTTGCTTTGAAAACAAGATCTCAGCTAAATATAGAGAAAGAGCCCAAAGTGTTTATTTCTATCATTAAACCTTCCTTCGAAAGACTTTTCTATGCAAGACAAGCCAAGAGAGTCAATAAAATTATTAAACGTGTTTTTAATTTAGTATTGATAAGCTAATTATTAAATACATTGTGTAGTACAGATACAATCATATTCTTAAGTGTGAATGTGCATTTTATTTTTTATTATGTCAGAATGTATTTTGTTTCACTTTCCTTTCAGTTAACTAATAAATTTTTCTAATAATATTTTCTTTTCGATATGCTGGTGCCCCCATTATGTGTTATCATGCCCCCAGGGGGGGCGAGCCCCACAGGTTGAGAATGGCTGCGCTAAACGTTACTGAAAAATTTATGCTATATTTGTTGAAGGTTAATTATTCTATTACAAGTAACCTATTGTACTATGAATTAGAGTTATTTCCATTATACTTAGCAAACTATATACGATTAGGAACAATTTTCTATAACGAACGCTTGATGGCTAATATTTTGTTGCTCTTATTAGCGTATTTAATGTTTTTTCCTTTTTCTTTTGATGTTTGTTCTTGTGGATTTGCTCCTGGTTTCTCTTTTTTGGGGAGTTCGGGCTATGAGAAGCTCTGTCTTGGCCCAAAATAGGCCTGCTTCTACAGAAAATTCCCTAAATATTCTTTTGAATCCATTTCGAATAGTTTCTAGCCCTTGAAAAAGTGAACTTGAATGGATTCCTTGTTTTTGTTGTCTCCTTTTGTTTACTTCAAATTACTATAGGATTGCTTGCATTACTTTCTTTTTTTAATTTTGGCTTTATTGGTATATCTTTCTATAACGAACATGTAATCATAACATAACTTTTGCTTTCCGATTGTATAACTGTATTTAGTTCATATATTTCTTGCATATAAGTATCAAAATACCCGAAAAATAGAGGAGAAATTGGAAAAAATCCACTTTATTAAGTTATTAAAGCCACGAGAAGGAATGAATTCGCATCGCAATATCTACTCTCATGTAATAATTCTAAATATGTAAAACACAGAAGATCAAAAGAAGGCTCAAGAACAGTTCTCGTCTTCAAATCAGAGTTCGAAATTATGAGGTACGCCCCAAAATAGCTCTCCTGGTCCATCAAAACGGGTCTTTTACTACAACTAAGTTTATTTAACCTCATAATTAGATGACACATCAAATTTGGGGCATTTATGACTATTTCAATCCCTATTAGAACGTAAAGGGCACCTGAGAGACTTCAGCGTTCCCTGCACAAGCGCTTTTTGTTCTTATATTAATTGTTAATTTCTCTTAATAACAGATTTAAATATAGAAGTTCTGTGGTTCGGTACACATATCAGACACGTCATTATATGCGAATGGGTTAAATGCTATTCAAATGTGTCTCAAGGACTGAGATATGATAGATCTCCAATTGCATTGTACTTTTTGAATGTTTGAGAAAAGAATATATAAAATGATAATCTAAATCTGGTTTTAACTTTTTATGAGCATCAGCAACTTTTTAATAAAAAATAAAACAATAAAATATGTAACTTTTGGTTTATTTTTATCACGAGAATGTTTATTTTTGGCATTGATTCTCAGTCGAGTGACTAACATTCTCCGAAAGTCTATCATTGCATTATAACTCCCATTTCTTTTTTCTACAGGCATGTCGGAGATTTGGGCAACATCGAGTGCGATGACCATGGAGTCGCCAATATTGTCTTCTCGGACGATGTCGCTTCCTTGAAAGGACCCTACTCGATCATTGGTAAAGCTATTGTGGTAAGTAAAAAAACCAGGCCCAATTGATTCACATTTTTCCTTGTTTGCCATTCATTCGGCGTTTTAACTTAGAATTAAGATCTTTCATTCAATTTCAGACTGAAGATAACTGTTTTCTGTCAATTTAATACTTTTTAATAGATCGTGAAAGAAAATGAAATTGTTCATAATTGATCTGCTAGTATTAAAAATTTGGAAAATGCGAAGAGTAGGAAAATAAGCTTTTATAAGTGTACTAAAAAGTAATGTAATATATGTAAATATATAGATACAATGATGTTTCGTAGGTAAAGTGTAGAGCAAACATCTTGAATAAGAAAGCAGTCGTTGATCCAATCAATACTTTATTTCAGTTTCTATTTATCCATTTTAAAGATGAAAATGTAGATTATATGAACTTAATAGCTATAATAATATCTTTAAAAGTAAATTCCATTCTATAGCCATGAATGAAACTTACGCGCCAAGGCAGCGTTCTGACGGAATGGAATTACATGGTGAAAAAGGGCCGTTAACATCGCGGCAGGTTTTTATACGGAGAAACGGGGAAATTCCCTTACGCTAGAAGCCGGTTGAACCCGGATTTCTTCCAGTTACAGTGGCAGTTATTTTTATACTAGAGCTTGAGTAAAAATAATTTTATTAATTAAAAGTTAAGAAGCGTTTTTAAAATTAGGAAAATGTTAAGTTATTACATAAATATATTAGCCGCTTTCGGCGACCAGCTTGTTCAACAGGAATATAAGTTCAATTAAATCTCTTATGCACAAGTTGATATTCTTGATTCCCTTCACAAAGTAATTTTAAATCTCATTTGTGATAGACATTTAACCCATGTTCTTTAAGTAGCCTTGCACTCCTGGCTCCGAGTTCGGGGGTGTATGGTGGTGATAAATAGCACCTGTTGATGAACGTCCCTAATGGTGTCAAGTAACTGTATGTGTCATGTAACATCCAATTGCGCACTGTCGGCATCAACTTCACTCTCTTATTTCTCTTGCAAAATATGCATTTGATTTCAACATTAAAATGGTACGAGACATTGTACTTCCAGCAGCATATTAGCTAGAAGAAAATATACTTATTAAAACATAGCATCAAACATTAAGATATTACCTTAGATTTCAACAATGGAAGAGAAACATACAAAAAAATATTTGTTTAAACAATGAAAACGGTTTGAAATGCAAAATGAAACATTGAAAAGTATTGTTGTAAATTATGGCAAATTTTTAAAAAAAATTTATTAAAATTGGAGAAAAAACGTACGACAACTTAATTGATATCGTTGAAAAGATAATTTTGTAAATCTTCAGATGGTATAAAAATACTTTTTGTGCTGCAATATGTCTGGGCGTTATTAAGGAAAAACGCCCACATTTAGCTTAAGTTTTAAATTAAAATTCTAATTAAAATTTCAAAAAACGGCTCCGAGGTTCGCAAATATTAAAATATGGTATTGTCATCGGAAACACAAATGCGCAAATTTTTAGAAAGCTAGCATATAAGGAAGCGAGTGGAAATGGAATACAAAATTCCATTTTTACAAACATGAAATTTACAAACATAAAACAAGTTAATAAAAGCCTGTAAAAACTAGGGGTTGCGGGGAGAGTGCTTAATAGCCTTGGGAACACGCGAGAAAAAATTCAGGAAATATGAAAACTTAATCTAGAAAATTGTTATATCTAGAACAATTTGAAGAGACTAGCAATCTAAAGTTACTTAGATAACGGTTTACTCTAGAAGCTGGAAAGTTGTTTTTTGGCTGGAAAGATACATTTTGAATCATCAAGTATTGAGACAAAAATTCGGTTCTATACGCGTGAAGTAATTGTGCAATTGTAAATCTTGCGCAAATTTTTATTTGTGAAAATGTTTTTATCTGCGAAAAGATTTATTTATTTTTAATTTACAAAAGTTGTAAGAAGCAGAAAGACAAAAAAAGCTGAACAAACAAATATCTTAATATCTTCTTAAGATTATTTATTTGCCTAAGTTTATTAAGGCCCATTTTCTCTTGAGACCACAAAATATTTTTCTGTCGGAACTGGGATCAGAAACAAAAAGATCAAATTCTATCCAATTTTCATGAAAATGGCATGCGTAGAATGTTTATTTATTTATTTTGTGACGCAATAAAAGGGAAAAACATACAAGTGAAATCTTAAAAAGCATATCTAAGTCATAAATAGAAGTTACAATACGTCATAAACGAAGATCTCCATTCTGATTTACGCACACAAATCGTTGCTCGGTATTCGTTATTGCGTTTAAAAAATAAAAGAGGAGATTAACAACACGCTTTTATTGATGTATTAAGAAATTAAGAATAATTTTATATAGAAAGTATGAGGGCAAAACAAAACTATAAAAGCGAGAGATGACGAGAGAAAAATCTAAGCAAATTTGAATTTTAGTCTCTTTTGTAAAATTTTTAACGAATCTTAACGGATTTGCTTCCTTGTGATATATTCATTGTACAGTAAAATTTCGATTCACCGTTATTCGTTTAACCGTCAGTTTCTGCTATCCATCATCGAATTTTTAATAAATCTAACATCACCTAACGTCTTCTAATGACATAATGTCATCTAACGAATCTAACGCCATCGAATCTATTTTAACAAATCTAACATCATCTAACGTCATCCAATGAATCTAATATAACGACATCTAACGACATAACTGCATCTAACGACATAACGTCATCTAACGCCATCGAATCTATTTTAACGAATCTTATCGAATTTGCTTGCTTATCATTCATTGTACAGTAAAACTTCGATTCACCGTTATTCGTTTAACCGTCAGTTTCTGCTATCCGTCATCGTCTGAAAACGGAGGTTTATCGTACTACAATACATTTCTGTACATTACAACTCTTCAATTGAAGTCTATATTGATCGATGTGTAAAATTAAATACAATATGTCCGCATCATTACTTTTAAAGGATTTTATTTTCGTCCAAGGCAGCAGTGAAACCATGTTACTGTATATATGTGTTAAGAGATCTCTGGTATCCGTCTATTCGGTTATCCGTAACAGTCCGACGGCGACGGTCGATCGAATTTTGACTGTAGTTTAATTCTTTCATTCAATAATTCATGTGGCTATCAATGTTTTCGGTGCGTCACGCTTTTATGATTTTGGTTTTACCATCTGATTTTTAATAAACAAATTAGTTTCTACTTTTTCATCGACTAAAAAAATAATTTTTGAAATTTTTATTTTCCCTTTTTTTTAGACATTTATATAACTTCATTACTAGGAACTTCATAGACTCTTGTATAGGGGCGAATTCATGGGGATGCAGCTCCTTATATAAGCAATGAGGTTTGACATTCGTCACGACGATACAAAATTTACCTCAGCCCTCCCCCGACCCAAATACTGGATTCGCTATTGATCTTGTAGTGATTTTTTTTTTTGAAATTCATTACCAAATGGCGCCTATGGAATCAAACTTTAACTGACACTGAGCGATTAAAACATTCAAATATTATACTGTCATCGGGAACTTGATTTGTTTCAAGTTTGTAAAGATGGAAATTTGTGATGGATTTTCCATTCGCTTTCTGATGTGCTAGCCCTATTTGCGCAAGATATTTTACGATATCTCCACGATGTTGTCACGATATTCTGAATGCTTCACAACATCGTAGAGATATCGTATGAATATTGCAGAGCATCTTGTGCTAATAGGGAGATTTTGAAATTTATGCACTTGCGCATTCACGATGACAATACACTAACTTAATATTTTCAGAGCTTAATTATCTGTTAATCAATTAAATTTTGATTTCATACGCGTGGCGCCACCTGAGAGTGAATTCGAGAAAAAATTGACTTCAAGATTTCATAATATATTATTGCAATGAATTATAATTTAAAAATTAAAAAGTGGAAAACATTTAAAATCTCTAATAATAATAAAGGAGAATAGGTAGGTGTCTGTGCGTTGGTACCCTACAGGGCAGGATCTAAAGCTACGAAATTTGGCTCGAACATAGTTTGGAGGGTGGAAATGAGCACCTCGGAGCCCTTTTCTGTAAATTTTAATTAGTTAAAAATTAAGCGAAATTTCGGCGTTTTTCCTTAATAATTTTGGAACATATTACAGCACAAAAATTATTGTTACACCATCTCAAAGTGCAAAAAATTACAATTTCAATGATATCAATTAAGTTGCCGTACATTTTTTTCTCTAATTTTAATAATTAAAAAAATTTTGGCATAATTTACAACAATACTTTTCATTGTTGCAAAGCAATTCAAACCGTTTTGATTGTTTAAATAAATATTTAATTGTGTGTTTCTTTCATTATTGAAAGTTGAGGTAATATCCTAATACATTTTCCTTTTTTATTTTATTTCATCAAAAATTTTTGGAATCTGCAAACCAAGCTCTGAGATATTACATCTATTGAGAACTATCCAGTAAGCTGAATGATTATGGTTGCCATGTTTTCATTCTTTTTTCAGCATGTTTTCATCCAGCTAACATGCCGCTGGCCATAAAATGTACTGCGCCCTTTTAATGTTGAAATCGAATGCATTTTTACTCTCTCGTACACGAAGAAGAGAAAGTATTGTAATCGTCAAAAAATTCGATCTCGAGATTTTGACAAATCTCCACGTTTTAGAGCTCCCTGAGTCCGAAAAACACAATTTCGGAATTATGCCTGTCTGTGTGCCTGTGAACACGATAACTCAAAAACTATTAGAGATACAGGGATGAAATTTGGGATGTGAACTTGACACATAATTTGTAGGTTTCTGTCAAATTTTGGACAAAATCCGTCCGCGGGAAGTCTGTCTGTCCGCGAACGCAGGACCGACCGTATTTGGCGCTCGGTGTTTGACGTGAGGCTATTTCCGTCTTGGCGAGTGTGACCTTGGAGCGCTCTAAAGGAAACTAAGGATTGCAGTAGGTTCGAATTTTTTTTATCTACACACGAAGAGATAGGGTTGCTATAATTTCCAAGCATTGATACGGGAACGTTTAGGTGCTAAATAAATAAAACATGAAAACAGTGCGTACGTAATAGCTAATTTTACTCTGATAAAAAAAAATCAATAAAGTTTAAGCAATCTAATAAAATGAAAGCGTCAAATAACAAATAAAAGATGAGAAGCTAATCCTTTTTAACCCAGTCACACTTTAAAGCTGATTTTACTTTTTTAATTGTTATCATTTTCCTTTTACACACAATCATAAAAATGGACGCAGGTCATTTTAAAATCATAATGACTCAGAGTTTAGGAAGCAAACGGGACGTATGGCAACCCTAGTTAGAGGGAAAATGACACCTTTTTGGGAAGTATACGAGAAAGTTTAGGGGAGACCACTCCCGCTGATTTGCAAGAGAATAAACAAGTGAAGATAACGCCGACAGCGTGCAAGTGGATGTTACATAGTTATCTGACACCATTAGGGATATTTATATAGACAATGAACAGAACAGGTGCAAGTCCACTGAAAGAGCATGGGTTAAATATCTACCACAATCTGAAGTTTAAAATTACGTCGTTAAAGGAACCATGAACATAAAATGATGCAAGATTCAATTAAAATCATATTCCCGGCGGAAAAGCTGTTCGCCAAAGGCGGCTAGTAAAAAATAAACTATGCTTTTAAGTACACTAATAAAAATGAGTTTTTAAAAACTGTTTTTCGTTACATTTATTTGTATTTTTCAGATCCACGCTCTTACAGACGATTACGGTCTCGGTGGCAACGAAGAAAGTTTGCGAACTGGCAACGCCGGCACCCGTCTCGCCTGCTGTGTGATCGAGAAAGTGGACAAGCTCCCCATTCGCGCGTACAAGGCCATCAAAACAGCCAAGCAGTATCAAAATTGATCAACTTTTACAGCCACGATAGGATCTCCAGCTTTGCGTGTTTTTTTCTTCGCCTTTCTGTATACTCGCCATGCAGCCTTGCTCTGCGACCAGCTATCGCCAAGGCCACCCATAAAAGGACCTTAAAATAACTCGAGATTTGTTTTTTAAGTCTTTGAAAATGTGATTTTACCCTATTCTGCTGCTTGTAGTTGCGTGTCAGCAATAAAAATGTCTTTTAATAACTTGTGGAATTCTTACCCAATTCTAAAGATAGACATCAGTGCTTTAAAATATGAAGGTGTATCTGGAACTTCGATTTCTCTTGTATGTCTTTCTGAAGATGGAAAAATATAATATTTTCAGTCGAATAATAAATGTACGATATCATAGAATTTGAGGAAATAAATGTTACTAAATTTCTCACATAGAAGGTAATCCGAAAAAAAAAAAAAAATCGAAACAGTATGACATCCTCTGTTAAACATTTTTTCTCATACTTTTAACTATACAGAGGGTTTTCGCACATTTTTATAATGATTTTTATGGTATTTTAAGAACTATTTTACATATTTTTTTGTGTTTGAAATGTTCCGTTTCATAGCCCGTATTCATAATTGTCTTTCTACATCATAACTTCCATGACAATAATAACTTCCGTGGTATCGGAGGAGGTATTTTGTCCCATCTCTCTTAAACAGCTTCCAAAGTCTAGAAAAGTTTGTAGGTCGACGTTTGAAAAATGATTTTTTTAAAAGTCCGAAATCTCAAAAACCCATGGGTAGTACAGAACTATTTACCAGGAATATCTGTGAAGGTTATAGTCGTAATAACCACTTATTGCCCTATTTTTTCCAGGAAATTAATAGTGGATTGTGATGTGCGGCTGCTTGTTTTGTTTTAGTGTAGTTCTGATTGACGGCATTGTGGGTAAAGAGATATTATTCAATATTTGAAGATTGAAGATAAAATATGCCCCTGATGGTTTGTGGATTTGATTTTAACATTTTTATCCGCTCTCTTTACTTTTATTTTGCCATTGTGTGAAAAATCAGCAAAAATCATAATTTTCTTCAGGAAAACTTTCTTTAGATTCATTGAACCATGTTTGAAGATTTTTTTCTCCTCTTTGATGATAATAAATTAAATTTTAATTGCAGTCATTTAGATAGACTCATGGTTCAATTACTGGTACGGCATTTTTTCCATTTTTGTCCGGATAAATGCCTTTTATAAAGAATTCTGCGGCGTATTCTGCGTTCAGCGCTATGACGTAGAGAAAGACGTTGAAAATTGTATTTTTTTGCCTTTTTTGGGATTCAAATCATCGTTAATAATTTTGTTCACTGTTGTTACTGAGCATTTTAATGATTTTGCAACAAATCTTTGACTTGGAGGATTTTCTTTTAACATTAGAGATCTCACCTTTTCAATATTCGAAGAACTGCTTTTTTTCCTTGGATGCATATTTGGAACAATTTTCCAACTTGAAACCAAACTTGGACAATTTTTTTCCTTTCTTATTAACAATATTACCTATTGTAGGTTTAGATATCAAAAAACGTTGGCTTTCACAGCGTCTTTCAATAACTGAATAAGATTAACTCTCTATGAAAGAAAAAAAAGTAGCCTTCCATCCATCGCTTCTTTAAAAGCGGCATTTTGCATGTAAACAAAAATTTTATGATAAATTATAGTTTCAAAAATGTAACTATTGTGAATATGAATTTTTCCAAGGAAATAAGTTTTCCCTACAGGGAAACGAAATCGTTCTAAAAATGTACGAACACACTCTGTAAATCAGATTCGTAAAGATACTTATTTGTTAATCAGACTTGCGTAACAGTACAAAAATCATGACATGGAACAGCGTTAAACGACTAAGTTGAAATTCAAAAAGTTACTGATACCCCCCTTCCACACACACACTTTTTTTTTATATATTTTTTTAAAATGAATTTATTCCATGAAATTAAGAAGCATAGACGATCGAGTTCAAATCAAAGAATTTTGAATTTTCTAATTACAAGTACAAAAAACTTTGTGATCACGAAATAAAAGAAAAATAGGGGAAACCGAAAGAATTATCTTTACTCTAAAAATAGTCAATAAAGTAAAATAACATAAGTGAACATTAATTTGGGGTTTGCAGAATGTCAGGTGCTTTTTAATAAATCAGACACGCTGATCACAAAAATGACATTTTTTTTTTCCTTCTCTCACCTGAAGATTTTTCATAAATCAAAAAGGGGATGGAGGCTATTTAACAAAACTAATGTGAAATATTATCGAATAAAATCCATCGTTATTTGAATTTAAAATAAATTTCTGAATAAAAGGAAAATAATAAATATAGAATGAAATATTACACTAATAGCAGATAAATTATTAAATAATACTGTACTTGCACCCAAACCCAGAATGAAATGTTGAATGACAAAATTTACATAAATTGATTGAAGCAATTTGGTACCCAATTTAAATATTTCAAAAGAAAGTGCTCAAGTTTTAGGATCACAACTTAAAAATAAAAATTTAATTTCCACAGGAACAACATTTCTTGGTACAGAAGTCGAGAAAAAGACTTTACCACCTATTTTCCTCATAAAGAATTGCTTGTGTACTGCATATTCATTGAGCTATAACTAATTTATCTTCCACTACTGATCATCTTATCACCTATCTCAGTGACGATTATAGATTCTAAGAAGAGAAGATTAAAAGTTGTCTTTCTGCATGATCAGGGGTGTAGTGGAGCCGGAACGCACCAGAACAGCGTTCCGGCACTGCTTTATAATTTTTTTAACGCACCGGAACGGTTTTTAAACGAGAAATGAAAAACAAAAAAACAACAACAACAACAAAAAAAAAAACAGCGGGAGTGGTCTTCCCTAAACTTTCTCGTATACTTCCTCCAAAAGCCTCTGTTTCCCCTCCCCCGCATGAATAAAAAAAATTCGAACCTACTGTAACACAGAATCCAATGACTATCAGAAGGTTTTTCACTGTAAATTAAAGTGATTGTCAAATATTTAGGTAAAGAATCAAATTCAAAGACATGCGTACCGATTTAAACGCATCTATCACACACTGCTAGGTTCCACTCTTGCCGGCTCAAGGGCAAAGTGACGTAATTCGCTCAATAGCTTCCGCGTCCACAGAGATCGCTATCAATAAGCATGCGTATGCAGAATCGGATTAGAAAAATTAATTATGCAATTTGAACGCCTTTTTTTATAACCGATTGACACAAAAATTGGACACAAGTCTGCAATTAAGGTAAGAAGGCCACATACCAAATTTCATTTATCAAAGTAATTTTGTTAAGAAGTTATTGCGATTAAAAATATGCGATTATACAGGCCGACAGACAATCAACCCTTCGACAGATTGGATCCAAAATTTGATAAGGATCTACATTCATGATGATAAAACTGTGTACCAAATTTTATCCATCTAGCTGTTCAAGTTTTTGAGTTATAGTGTTCACATGAACGCGGACAGACAGACTTCCCGTAGATGGATTTTGTCCGAAATTCGATAAAAACCTAGATCACGTACCAAATTTCATCCATGTAGCTTTAATAGTTTTTGAGTTATCGTGTTCACAGACACACAGACAGACATAATTCCAAAATTGCGTTTTTCGGACTCAGGGAGGTCTAAAACGTGAAGAGTCGTCAAAATGTCGAGTTCGAATTTTTTGACGATTACAATACTTTCTCTTTGTATAGTTCGTATAATCGAAAGTAAAAACTGTAAGATACTTACTTAAAAAAGTGTGATCTTTGACTAATTCTTACCCTCCAAAATATGATGGCTATTTCAAATTAATAAAAATAGTAAGTCACTAATAAATAGTGTCAGGAAGGGGTTAAAAATATTAAGGTTGCAAATATTTAATTGTATTTTATGTTTTGATTCTGAAAACTCATGATATTTTCTTGAATACTTATTGATGTCGTAATTCTACTTTGACATTACTTAATTTTAGTACAAATCAACATAAATTTTTAAAAATTATTCTGTAACTTGTTCATTTTTGTCACAATAAGCATTATGTTAATGCTTGATCAAAAACAAAATGACGTTAAAATATGCATTGTTTCAGCATTGACGTTTAATAATTCCATGATTCCCATACCTAGATAAAATAATTATGCATTTGAATTATACATTACAAAGTATATTTTATTGTGAAGTGATTCCTTTCTTACCCCCAGAGGTTCAAAATTACGAGGTCCGTCCCAAAATAACACTCATGTTGCTTCAAAACAGGACGTTAATAGAACTAAACTAAACCTCCTTATCATCCCCTCCAAACGATATCAGCCAGGTCAGAACTTTCCGGCACTGTTTATTTTACGACCGTTGTATAGCAACGGATTCGGAAACCCTCCGCGTTATTGCGCATGCGTCGGACGGAGTTATTTTCATCAAAATAGGGGGAAAGTGAAGAACGGAAGGGTGATGTTTACATTTTACTGAGCGTGATCAAACAAAGAACTCCGGAAATGCGCTCATATGACTCATTGCCCGACACCCCTTTCAGGTGTAAAATCGTCCAAAAGTGCTAGTCACGGAATCCGTTGCTGAACAGTACACCACTGTGCATGATGGTTATGCTCTTGTTTCAATTGCTGTAGCTCATTCAGTAGTTATGAAAGGATTTCATGAGAACCCTTCTTTTCTTCTCGTTAAAATAAAATTTCAAGAATTTAAATAGCAAATTTGTGGGGATTTTAAAATTTTAACCACTTTATTAGGCCAAAGAGGGGGCTATACAAAAATGTCTTTTTTTCTATATGAGTGGAATAGATCAATAAACTAACCCTGGATAAGGGAAGAATGATCTCTAAAGAACATTTTGCATTTAGGGTCAATGTATGTGATTCCGCAGAGCTTAATAAAACTAAAACAAGCCCTCTTACCACCCTTGCACATAAAATTAGGGCTTAATGCTCTGGATAAAAATGGTGATTGCTTTCTATATGTTGGCTTCTCGATTGACATTCATAAGACTTCTTAGACAAAACAGACATTTATTTAGCACAGCCATTACACTTCGTAACTGCATACAACGTAACTTCGAACAATCGTACCGTACTCATCACTTCTCGTAATCGTCTCTCTCTAGACTATTTCTAAAAATCAAATTCAAAGTAGCGCAGCATCATACTGTTGACACTTACTTGATATCATACACTGATATACAATAATTATGTTGCAGTCATGCTTTTGTCAGGCATAATATGAAATACGTTTACATACATTAATTGATATTTTTCCACACTTTTCGGCAAGTAAAATCAAAGAAGGTATGATCGTCTGCTCAGGTATAAGACGGCTAGTGAAGGATAAAAAAAATTGAGAGTTAAATGAAATCGACCAAGTAAGAAACATGGGTGAGTTTTAAAGACGTCACTCAGAAATTTTTAGGAAATTGCAAGGATGACAAGCAATGGCAGTAGAAACCAGCGGGAGTGTTCTCCCCTAAACTTTCTCGTATACTTCCCCAAAAAGGTGCTGTTTCCCCTCCCCCGCGTGGATAGAAAATTCGAACCTACTGTAACCAGAATCCAATGACTATCAGAAGGTTTCTCATTGTAGATTACAGTGATTGTAAAATATTTAGGTGAAGAATCATATTCAGAGAGATGCGTGTCGGTTACAACACACACTGCTTCCACTCTTGCCAGCTCAAGGACAAAGTGACGTAAATCTTCCGCGAGGACAAAGATTGCTACCATTACGCATGTGTATGGGAAATCAGATTAAAATAATTGAAAATGCAATTTGAACAACCTTTTTTAACCGACTGGAACGAAATTTGGGCACAGATCTATAATTAATGTTAGCAACCATCATACCAATTTTTATCTAAGCCAATTGTTTAGGAGATATAATTTTTACAAATATGCGATTATACAATCCGACAGCAATGGCAGTAGAAACCAGCGGGAGTGGTCTCCCCTAAACTTTCTCGTATACTTTCTAAGTGGAGATTCGTCAAAATCTCGAGTTTGAATCTTTTTGACGATTACAATACTTTTTCTTTGTATACTTCGTATACGAGAAAGTGTAACAAACAAACAAACAAACCTGAAATCAAATACATGTTGCCATGTTTCAAAAAAATACGAGAAAGTGAAACAAACAAACAAACCTGAAATCAAATATCTGTTGCCACGTTTCAAAAAAATATTACTTTGAAACAGGTGCGATAAAATAGGCAATTCAATGAATACTAAAGCGAAAATTCTGCTTTGGAATTGAATTCCCAAGAAAACAATTTATACTACCACAACCGTAACAATTGCAAAAGCGCGTGAATAAAAGATTTGCTGAAATAATGAGATCGGTTTGATTTGCAACAATAAAAAATTGTTACAATTCATGTTTGAAAACAATATTTATTGTTATCAATAAAATTTACAGCAATAACAGATTGCTACCAGTACGAAATTTAAGTATTTTCCTGAAAATCTTGATGTATTGGTGTACTGAGTGAGGAAATGGGTGACATTTCACCATGATATAAAATGCATGGCAAACGATAACAAGAACACTGGGATGTGAATATATCGGTGCTTAAAAAGAAACAATGGACCAATTTCAAAATTTAAAGTTGAAAAGCATTCCTTTGGAAAAATAGTAAAATAAATTTGTCTAATATTTGAATATTTTTTTATATTTATATCTGACTTATATTTGATTTTGTATTTTTGATTTGAAGCATTTTTTGTAAGTAAATTTTAGTGAAGTATATATTGTAAATAGAATATATGAGAATTTTTAAAAATGACTCAAATTCGAAATTTTTAATTTCGCAATTGTAAAGAATCCTTACGTGATGCAGAAAAATGGATATTATTTTCGAAATCGTCATGACAAATATCATATAATTAGCTTAAATTTATGTAAATCCCAGACAAAATTATAAATTTTGCAAACCTATGTAATCAATATCAATAAATCTATGAACTGATAAGATCGAAGAGGACAGGAACTACAATTTTCCAATAAATAATGAAAATGTGAAAACTCCCATGAACAGTTTTAAGATATTGCTGTTTAAACAAAATGATGATAAAAAACTAATAAACTTAAATGCCTCTGTAGTTTTTCTTCTCTGGTATTAAATTTAAACACGCGCTATTTGGCAAACTTGCTTTTTCCTTACCGATATCATTTTCAGAGGATTTTTAATATAATTCTGAGATGCATGTCAAATTTGTCTTCTATACTTATAAAAGGCAATGTTTGTGTGTGTGTGTGTTTGTCTGCGATGTCCAGACGAATCTATCACACTTACAGCCATGAAATTTGGTACACAGGTAGTCGTAATGGTGACTGAATGCACCTCGAAGCCGAAATTTTAAATTTTAATCTAGAAATTTTTTTATTTAATGTTTTGTGTTGTTTTGGTTGATTTTTCGCACTAATTTCTCAATAGAATGGTTTCGAATAATTGTACGACAAAAATAGATAGACCATCGGAAAGAGCACGCGATTTCCGTTCTAATGAAGTTAGTTTTGAATTTCTAACGTAATTTACTGAATTTTGAGAATTTTTTAAAAATAGTCAGTTTCACCATCTAAATGTTAGTTTTGTTTTTAAATTTGTTGCATCCGACTTTCTAATAACACTATTATTTTCAATTTTTTTCAGCTTATAACTAGAACGGTTCTCTCTGATTTAAAACTAGAACGGTTAAAATATCTTTTCCTGTTTTTTTTTAAATTAAATTATTCCTGGGCAGATGAAAGTTATTTTTGTCGTGCGAAATTTCTTCAGCGATAGTCTTCCGGAACGCAGCTTTCAATTTGATTGGATGAAGGGTCAGGTGACGTCATAATCTTCGGAGCTTTTTGTCATGTTCTAAGAATTTTTTTTCATTTTGTTGAAGTCCTGATTCCACGGGCAACAATTTTTTTATATTGTTTTGGATTAATGTACTCTGTACTGTTTTTCTACATGTTATTATCGCGGAAAAAATAAGCGGGAAAATCTATAATGTGTATCTTTTGTTTTGAAAACTTTTCCGTGTCATTGTGGGCGATTTTTTTTTTATTTTGTTGAAGTCCTGATTCCACGGGCATCGCCGTGCGCGTACTGCTAGTACTTAATATTTCACAAGAATTTCTGAACTGAGAAGATGGACAATAGTTTATTTCCCCTCTCGGAAAAATTATCGCTTCAAGGATGAGAATTATTACCTTTTGAATGATTTCAATTAAGTTGCCGTACAAGTTTTCCTCTAATTTTAATAAATTTTTAAAAATGTTTTTGTCATATTTTACAACAATACTTTTCAATGTTGCAACAGAATTCAAACCGTTTTCTTTGTTTAAAAAATATTTAATTGTGTGTCGCTCTTTCATTGTTGAAAGATGAGATATTATCCTAATACATTTTGCTTTCATATTTTATTTCATGAAAATTTTTGTGGAATCTGTAAACCAAGCTCTCTGAGATATTGCGAATGTTAAGAAATATATCCATTAACCTGAATGATTATGGTTGCTATCTATTCATTCTTTTTGGCATATTTTAATCCAGCTATAATGCCGCTAGTCATAAAATGTGCTGTGTCATTTTAATGTTGAAATCAAATGCAGATTTTGACAAGAGGAATAAGAATTTTCGAAAAATATAGCAAAATAAAATTTTGGCAGAGTCCCTCAGCCTCTACAACCGCCAATTCGCCACTTTATTTCACCAAGTTGCAAGCTACTAGCTACTAAAATTATAGGCGAACAGTCGGTCGCCGAAAGCGGCTAGTCTTTATATTTAAAATAATTTGAAAAACCAAAGAACCAATCCTCAGCCCTAACTAATGAACCGATTTTGACGATATTTATTTCATATCAAAGCTTATGACCCCTATAAATGTCATCAAAGACTGTCTATCCTTCATCACCCTCCATTTTCGAGAGATATCCTAAAATCACTACTTCACTGCACATTCTCAATGGGAAAAACTCTTGAGAGAGTCTCCTCAACCACTGGATCGATTTCTCCGATTTTTATTTTAAATGAAAGCTCACGACCCTAAATACATCTTCAATGGTTGCTTCTCCATCTCAATTCTTCATTTTTGAGAAAAATCACAAAAACACCATTCTCTGGTAGGGGAAACCTTGACTGTGTTCCTAGTCTCAACAACTGGACCGATTTACCAATTCATCTCACTTTGCAAGCATAGCTAACAGATCAGAATGCTCCACGTTTATTGTGCAAGTTTAAAATAGTATTTTTGATCACTACCAGCCACCATTTGAAAATTAAAAACCTCATTTTTTAAAATTCATACCAATGAAGTTGTCTTATTTTTTTCTCTAATTTTAATAAATTTGTAAAAATAGTTTTAGGCGTAATTTAAAACAATACTTTTCATTGTTGCAATCTGATTCAAAGCGTTGCCAGTGTTTATACAAATAATATTTAATTCCGTGTTTTACTTCCATTATTGAAAGCTAAGGTAATGTCCTAATTTATTTATTTTTTTTGTTTCATCAATTTTTCTGTGAAATCTGTAAACGAAGTTCTCTAAGGTAATAATTATATTTTGAAACATATTTAGTAAGCTCAATGATTATGGTTGTAGTGTTTTAATTCTTTCTATCAGCATGTTTTAATCCAGCTAGCATGCTGCAAGACATAAAATTTGTCGCGTCATTTTCAAATGCGTAAAGAATAAGAATTTTGCGTAAAGAATAAGAAATGTGCCGAAGACGTGCAATTAAATGTTAGATGACACATGCAGTTACTTGACTCCATTAGGGACGTTCATGTAGACAATGAACAAAACGGATGCAGAGCTACTAAAAGAACACGGTTAAGTGTCTATAACAATTTGAAGTTTAAAATTGCTTTTTTAAGGGAACCATGAAAATCAAATTATACACATGAGATTCAACTGAATTTATAGTCCCGACAAACAAGCTAGTCGAAGAGGGCGGGTAGTATGCAATACACCGAAACCTCTCTGCAGTGGTCACCCACCGTTCCAAGGAAAATTGGCCGCTCTAAAAGGTTATTATGTTTGGGAGTGGGAGTATAAACATTTAAATGAGACCTAATTCGTCATTTCTGATAAATATAATTTTAAAAATTTATCCAAAGAAAAAAAATGTACTTTATCCTAAAATTGCTCTTTATATATATTTCTTTCTTTCTTTTTGTTTTTTGTTTTTAGAAAAAAAGATAAAATTTGTGTCTCTTGGGTCTTTTAACTCTTTTGGAGGTCATCTTTTCAATTTTTTTTAATTGTAAAAATATATTTATGATTGTTTCGTCGGTAGTTGTTGAGAAAAGGCAATAATATCGTCTATTTTTCCTAAAGTCTTTGAGCTGAAAGTTTCAATCAGTGATGGCCGCGACCATATTAGCAAATTGTTTCGCAGAGTTCGAATCAGCACCTGAAAGGCACAAATGAACTCTTGAATGCCCAAACCCGGTAGAGTGCGAAATTCATTTTTCTCTTCACATTGGGAAAGAAATGATTAATTTCTATCTGATTTCTGGTGTTGTGTTTGAGTGTATCAATATTTTTTTCTTTCTTTCCTCCATTTTTTCTTTATAAATGCCCACAGTCGGAGAGACGAAAGGAAAGTATTTCACTGAAGTTGAACGCGCGCGACAAACCCGACTGCTCAGAAGGGTTTGAATGTCCTTTAACAGATTTTATTCTAAGATTATGTCTATGGGCCGAAAAATTCCACGCCGAATAAAAATGGCAATTGAGAGGAATGACCACAATGTATAGCCTCACTCCTGTGCAATACAGATACTTTAGTTTTACCTAATAATTCCACCGAAAAGTGATCGAAACTGTCGATAGAAAAAACAAAACATACAAATTTTCATCCGTCTTGTTGATCTCTTAGCCGACCGACTGAAAACAGTCGGCAGAATGCAACATCTGATTCACTTGTCGCCTTGTCGGTTATTCTGTGAAATGTGGTGCGAACTACTGATCGAATGGACGACAATTTAAAAGGATGTCGATCATTCTGTTGACTTAACCGTTAATCAGTTCTCAAATTCGGACACAAATCGCTTATCTCGACCCTTTATTATATAATAACTTAAAGATGGGATTAAAATTATTAGATTCCTTGATATCCTGCTCTCAACATCTCCCAAAATCGCAAAGACTTTTGCCGACGAAAGTCTTAATTTCTCGCCGACGGGGGGGGGGGGGGCAAGAGGTCACCGCCGGGGGCATCACTCCTTGCCCCCCACTGGCGCCGCCTCTGATACAAAATTAACCTAAAACTTCTATAAAAGTTCTTATTAACATGGCAAGTAAATGTAATTTTATGCACTTTTTAAAATTATACTAAAACTCTAAGTTTTAAATTTGAGACAAAAATATATTGTAAAAAAACTTTAAACTTAATTACCCGGCTTGAAATTTTCTCCAATATGTTTTCTGTCATATTCCAGCGTGATCTTTATCAAATTCAGTGGAAAGAAATCTTTCACCACGCTAATGCTGCAGAAAGAAATTTTTATGTAGCAATAATCCATTTAGCTTTGTTTATGAAAAAGAACGTTTTAACAATAGTAATAGCCATTTGGAAAATAACCCTAACCAATAGCCAATTTTCGGAATAGGGGCACATGTAAATTTTAAAAAAGGAATTGATAAATAAAATTTTTAATATATGAATGTAAAGTATACAAAATTTATTCTTCATCCATTATGAATAGAATAGAAATGATTTTTTTAAAAATCCGAGGTGGAGTCTTACTTATAAGTTTCTGGAAAATTGTTAGCCGTGGAGTTTCTCTCACTTCTTGTGAGGCTACTCAATAACCTGAAAAATAAAACAGAAAATTCGCTTAATATTTACTGGAGACAATAGAATATAGATGCAAAAGAATCTAAATCCATGGATTGCTTTAAGATTTTTTTACAATATAATTAATATCCTTTTAGAAAAACGGTGCATGAAAATTTGACTTGAGGGGCCTAGAAAAGAATTTCGTACAAAAAATAATTTACTGAATTTTGGTATTTATAACATTACACAATTTGCTGTTTTAATAACTAAAGGAATGATGAAAATGGTAAATAATTAAGCATTTTTAATGCAATTAATATTTCAATCACACAGAAACGTTAATAAATGAAATAACCAAACTTATTACTTCATACATAGAATTTGGTATTCGACTTACAAGAATAAGTTTACAATATGTGGTTTTTGTTTTTTTATATATTTTATTGCACGTTCTTTGATAATATCATCTTAATTTACTTTTTCGGTTAATTCGAATTTAATGAACAAAATGGCTCTTAACTAATGCTAGTTCTTTCTGTAGACGCTACGGTAATTGATAAGGTCAATGTAATTTTCAGAGCAGTAACTGCGTCTAGCCATCCCGAAAATAGCTGCGTCTGGCCAGCCGTGTGGTTTAGAATCCTGTCTATAGGCCAGCCCTGTGGTTTAGAATCCTGTCTATAGGCCAGCCCTGTGGTTTAGAATCCTGTCTATAGCGTCAGGCACACATTGACAGCGCAGAGTAGGACAGAACAGAACACCACTTTATGCCTCTGCGACTATAACCTTTTGGCTATTTAAATAGTGTAGCAGACCTGAAGTGGAAGAGACATCGGAAGACGCTCCTTAACTGTCTAGCAAATAATGGCGGAGGCAGAGGGATGGAAAAGGGTACAAAAAATGCAAATCTAAAATTCTGGGTTAAAATCCAAGAAACTAAGGGGAGTATCATATAAAACTATATACAAACAAAAACAGTAAAAATGAAAGTAAAATTTGAAAAAAATAGGCCTGAAATTGTACAGCAACAACAAAAAAAAAAGAGAAAAAACCTAATCAAATAAAGAAGTCCACAAAAACAGACTAATATGCGAGTGTTAAAGCACATGTGTGTTTGTTCTGCTGAACGTTCCTTCCTCTATGAAGTGAAGGATCTTCTGTGAGGAAGCGGAGATTAGACCAGGTGCGCTGTCACTTAGACGAAGAGGACGCAACAAATTCCCAATGTCGGCTTGCAGATAATGGAAAAGGCTTGATGGGGAAGCTGATCTTGGACTTATTCGAAAAAGCTCTTGAAATTTATTAAGATGGTGTATCAATCGCTGGATTTTAAGTCGGGAGCTTTTGTCGGAAGTGACGTTGCGGAACCAGACGCTTTATGACGTGAACTGCATACAAATTAAAAGAATATTTAGTTATATAGCTAGCAAAACAAACTGAATTTGCGTACTTTGAACAAGCTATTTCGTTTAAACACAGGCTCAGTCTAAGCGAATTATCGACAGGTTCACTATTAGTTGTCTTCAGATACACAATCTTCAAAATACGTTTTTCTGTATCACTTTTTGATAAGTATAAGTTCCAGTAAGAGCCGTGCCCACTCTTGACGCATTTGTTTGAGTGCTGATGGAAAAACAAAAATTAATTCCAACTGAGATGATTAATTCTTAAAATGTTCTCATTTCATCTACAGAAATATTCCAAAAACGCTTTAAAAGACATAAAAATATTTATTTTCGGTTGTATCGGTCAATAAATGTTCTGCTGAAACGAATGAGAAGTCTAAATTTTTATACACAGCCCCTAGGTCCTATTAGTCAAATCTATTAAAACTATCTTACACATTCATATTTTAAACAAAAGATAATCTCCGTCAGCAAACCGAAAGGACAGGTTGATTCCTTTTATCTGGAGATATGAGGGGAAAAAATCTTCGTCTTCTTTTCATGAGGATTAAAGCTGCAAGATGAAACACGTTGGAACAGAATGCAAATCACGAAAGCTTTCCAACAAGGTGTCGCATCCTTAGATTAAAAGGTAGTTTAAGAGAAGGGAAAATCTCTTTTGAGCTCAAAATTTACTTGTAAGTCATTGAAGTTCTAAAAAAACTTTCATTGTGAAAGATGTTCGTTATAAGGCAATAATTCCCTCATTTGAATTTCCTTTCTACCTTCAATCGTAAGGAAATATAAATTTAAATCCTCACCCTTTCCGCTCCCTTTGAGCTGGATAGTCCATCTACGAATGAGATGTTCAATGCTCTTACAACATTTACTTGCCGGTTAAAATCTAATCAAAATTACTCTAATTATCATATTCGCAAGACAACATGGATAAAGCATTATTTATACTGTGATATTCGTAACGAATAAAAATATATATATTTGTAGAATTTTTAAAATATTTAAAGAAAAGAAATTAATCATATAAAAAAACTATTTGGCTGAAAAAGAAATTAATTAAAAATATCGTTTGGTATTAATTCTTTTCTAAAGGTAACAAAAATAGTCTGGCAACGATATTGTTTGTTGCTAACGTTGCCTAGCAACGGAAAAGAATAATGAGAAATTGAAGATGGAATTCGATGTCAGTCAGTGATTGTAACGTTTGTGATGGAAGTGTCTGTGTTTGTTTTTCATGTTTGTGCTGTGGTAGACGTCCAATAAATGTATTATTTTTTATAAAGAAGGCTCCACAATTCTTCATGCTATGCTGAAATACATTACAATACACTGGTGTCCAAAATTCTAAAGATGCGAAAAACTTTGGATTAATATAGATGCAATCGTTCACAATCAAATGGTGAGAATCGTGGGGCAAACAATCGTCGGAAGTCACATTTTACAGTGAAGATTCTGTCAAGAGGGCATTTGGGGGGGGCGACCAGAAAAGTATGAAGGCAAAAAATAATTTCGATTTATCCCATTTCACGAAAAGCTGATAGTGAGTTGAAACTTTCGTCAATGGTTTTGTTTGATGCGCAGAATATTACATTCATTATCACATAAATAGCACGAATATTTAGGAAAATATAAAGATTTTCTTAGGAAATTTTAATTTTCCTGCATGAATTTTGTTTATAAGATACAGAGCTTGTACCCAAATTATACGAAACATACAGAAAAAGTTACGATAGGCTAGAGAAGCATTGCATTAAAATTTAAAATAAATAGTTCGAATATTACAGAAAATATGAGCCTTTTTAGTAAATTTACAGTGCATGTGCAAAACATAGCGTACTTTTTCTTTAATAATTTTTGAGTCAAATATATTGGGTGGGTTACATAAAAATTCCAGTTCCAGAGGGATTTTCCACAAATTAATATTTTTTAAACTTGAATCTTCGAATATTAATCGTGGAACTGCAATTTAAATTGCGTATTTAATTTATAAGTATACATGAGTATTCAAGGTATTCAACTTTCATGCAATTTAATATTACTGTTCGAAGATTCAAGTTTAAAAAATATCAGTTTGTGGGAAAACCATCATCATTTTATTTCTCCTAGAGAACAAAAACAATTCAACTCTTGCCATGGCTATATTTTTCTGAGTATTGATATTTATATAAGCTGCCCTATATATCTGGCTTCCAAATTATGAAAGAAAAAATAACGCTACTTTTCGCACACGCGCAGTAAAAGACTGTTTTATACAAATGTTCACATTTCAAGTAATATTCAGAGTACTTTTATTCAAATTTTAATACAAGGATTCTTTTACACATTGCCATTTCTTCGGTAAGTTTCGAATGATTTGGGTGAAATCTCTGCAAGTTATAAACAAAATGCATGAGGAAAATTTGGGAAACTAAAACTATTAAGCTGTGCTATTTTTTGAATTTCGCATATTCCTCCTATTTTTAGGAAAATGCGTAAATACTTTGCGCATGAATTGCGCATTGATTAAAGTTTCAATTCATTACCAGTTTTCTGTGAAATGGCATGACTCGAAATCCGTTTTCGTTTTCATCACTTTCTGGTCGCCTCCCTACATACCTTCGTTACCGAATCTTGACTTGAAAATACGAGTTCTGACGATCGTATGCTCCACGATTCTCCTCATCTGATTGCGAACAATTGCATCCATATTAACTCCAAATTTTTCGCATCTTAAAAATTGTGGTTAACTTTTGGACATCAATGAGAAAATAAGGAGTTGTCCATGCCATCTTGTGAACACGATAGAGTAATTTTGATTTAGTTTTAAGCGGCAAAGTAAATGTTGCAAGAAGTAGCTAGTTCTAGTGTCTAGTTCAAAGGAAGCGGAAAGGGTAGGGATTGAAATTTTCATTTCTCATAATTTCCTTACAATTGAAGGTAGAAAAAAAATTAAATGCTGGAATTATTGCCTTATAACGAACAACTTTCTCACTGAAAGGTTTTTTATAGCTTCAATTGCTTAGAAGTAAGTAATGAGCTGAAAAATTATTTCCCTTTCCTCCTTAACTTAAACTACCTTTTAATCTAAGGATGCGAAACCTTGTTGGAAAGCTTTCGTTATTTGCATTCTTTTCCAACATCTTTCGTCTTGCATGTCTAATCCTCATGAAAAGAAGACGAAGTTTTTTTTCTTCTTATATCTCCAGACAAAAGGAATCAACCTCTCCTTTCTGTTTGCTGACGAGATTATTTTTAGTTTTTTTTAAAAATGTTAATGTGTCAATAGATGCGATTAATAGGACCAAGGGGCTGCATAAAAATTTAGAATTCTCATTCATTTCAGCTGAACATTTATTGACCGATACAACCGAAAATAAAATTCTTTATGTCTTTTAAAGCGTTTTTCCATTCGGAAATATGGACCGCGGTAGCTAACTGGTATGCCATAACTCTAACTATTTAAAAATTGCCTAAATTGGATTAAAGTAAATACCTTGTATGATTACAGTCCTGCTAATGGTCGGCTGTAGTTGTCAGGAATTCAATAGTTTATGAGAGATTACATGAATAATTTTGGTCCGTATTTACAAAGCTCATCCAGAAAGAAAGTACCGTTTGGGTATCAAAAAGATTAGCAATTTTTTTACATTTGTATTTTATTACAGAAAAATCTACACACCTAAAACTACTTTTCGACATATTCACCATGCGAATTAAGGCATATGTCATATCTTGCCACTAATTGCAACATACCCGCTTCGTAGAATTCGGCGGTCTGCGACCTGAACTAGTTCTGGACGTTTAGCTTGGTCTCATCATCACTTGCAAATTGCTGGCCGGCAAGGAATTTATTGAGATGAGAAAACAAATGGAAGTCGGATGGAGCTAGGTGTGGACTCACTTTCACTTATCTGACGATAAATTTCACAAGGTCAAACATTTCTCGCATATAAAAACTTGATAACGGCTCTTATTTCACAGGTGGTGGGCCGATCGATTGTTTTAAACATGATTACCGATAAACA
Source organism: Araneus ventricosus (assembly GCA_013235015.1). Taxonomy (NCBI): domain Eukaryota; kingdom Metazoa; phylum Arthropoda; class Arachnida; order Araneae; family Araneidae; genus Araneus; species Araneus ventricosus. The sequence continues at coordinate 28,299 of BGPR01015219.1, forward strand.
ATGACTTCAAACGTTAACGTAAACAAACAAAATGGATTGGCTAATTCGTTCTCGAGTTGAAGGATGTAGCTACGCATGCGCGACCTTCGTGCTGTCAGATGCGCGAGAGATATGCGCAAACGGTACTTACTTACTGGATGAGCTTAGTACATCGGAAATATATGCAGTACAATTGACTTTGGTCAAAATAGCAGACAGGGACCATTAAAAAAAATATCTTATACTCATATTCACAAAGTGCCATCGAAGTACTGAGAAGTGTTTTCCGTTTAAGCCATCCTGTAGTGTTGAAGTGTGTTGAATTTTATCTTTATTTGACAGGAAAATACGTGAATATAATGTTCTGTTGGATCCCAGGGCATTCGGGAATTATAGGGAATGAGATGGCTGATAAAGCTGCTAGGATACCTGCAATGGTAGTTGATAATTTTGTTCCCTTATGTGACGCTTTGCAAGCCGTTAAAAGCCAATTAACAAAACAATGGCAGAGAACTTGGGACGAACAAAATCAAAATAAGTCGCACGAGATCCGTCCGATGGTGAAGCCTTTGTAGAACACCGTGCTACACCATCTTACTCTGATGTATATAAGCCAATATCCACCTCTGGACATCGGGAATTCCTTTTGTCTAGTGGTTAAGATTCGAGACTCCGAACCCAAAGGTACCAGGCTCTAATCCTCGTAATGCCACGCCTTTAAAAAAGTTATGCTTTAAACCGAAAGCACACAATCTGTCATGTTAAATCGCCACAGAATTGGACACACTCGTCTGACGCATAAATTTTTACTTATAGCCGAACCACGGCCGACACTCGCGCTGTGTCACTGTAACTTATCAGTTAAACATATTTTTGTGCATTGCCCGAATTTCTACATTCATAGACGGGACCGTTTCGGTCGAAAGATTTGTTTAAAAGACTTGTTAGGTGAAATCTCCCGCCCTAATTTATTCCTGTTATTTTGTGATATTGATTAGCTTATTTGAGTTATCTCCGTTGTTTTTTGTTTGTTTCTGCGTGGGTCCTTTGGACAAATTAGATTCGTCCCTGAAAATCAAGTTTTTGGCGCAGCATTGCCAAAAATGGCTTTTTCGCCATAAAAATCAACCCAACCCTAATAACGGTACTAATAATACATTATTACTTCCAAAAATAATACATTATTACTTTCAAAAATAATACATTATTACTTACGCAAGGTCAAGGGCCTCTTCGAATTTATTAAAGAAATTAACATCATTTATTATATTATTAAAAATTAACCAATTTAAATGTTTCTGTACTTTTTCATCTCTGGTGGTAAATTTAAACACGAGCTATTTGGTAAACCTGCTTTTTCCTTACTGATATAATTTTCAGAGGAATTTTGGATCGATCTTTTTAATATAATTCTGAGATGCATGCCAAATTTCTCTAACTTAATATTTCACAATAATTACTGAACCGAGAAGATAGATAATGGCGTATTTACCCCATAAGAAAAATTGTCGTTTTAAGATAGAATCATTCTCGAAAAGCTGTTGCTGAGAAAATATCCTTCATGGAAAGAAATTAATGTAATAAAAAAACTAGCCGCCTTTGGGGACTAGCTGGTCACCTGTCATATTAATTTAGTTAGAATTTACGAAAACCACCAATGCATTTCAAATACACATTATATACATTACATGATAAGTCTAAAATAAATATTGCATGTTTGAAATCATACACATAAATGAGAAAAAAATCTAATATATGTTAGCTATTAAAATACTTAGATGCTTTTTTCAGTTAGGAACATCACTTTACACTTAAGCTATGAAATATTATGATTTCTTTTAACAGAGTTTAAATGTCTGATGAACAGCTAGTACTCGGCAATTTATATGTTATTTGCAATCTCGCAAATATAATAGTATAATGGTGATATAATAATGGTGTGATGAATTAAAATAGAATAAAAGGATTAAAAAATCTATGAATTGAGTACTCAGTATGAACACTTATTTTAACCCCATTCACTGATGTTCCATTTGACGATTTTTTGAACATGAGAAAGGAAAACCTTTCTTCACGGTCGAAAACCTATTAAATTTGGAGCAAATGGATTGGAAGTGGTGGAATTCCAAAGAACTCAAAATCCAAAACTCCATCCGTCGATTCCAGTTTGGGACCTCGATGCGAGGGTAGCAGGAAAACAAATGTTCTGCCTACTTTGGAACCTCGCGTCGAGGCTAGCAATAAAACTCGAAATCCCCCATGTGGGAGGAATCCTGCGACTTTGAACCTCGTCTCAAAACAAACGTTGGAACATCCGTGAATGATTTGCCTAATATTTCGACTTAAATGAGTGGAATACAAACCAGTTCTTGGGACAAATGGCATAGCCTAGCCTTCTAGTGAATGCCCAGCTTTTAACAGTGATGTCCGAGCTCAGTTTCTGCATCCATTTATTGTCTCTTGCACTTATAATCAGAAATTTAGTCATTCATATATTTTATCATTGGATGCAAGAATGACCGGTAATCCATAAACATCTTAAGTGTTCTATGGGTTCTTAGTTGAATCCAGACGACAACATATTCCCAAAACAGAAGGGGGTCAACAAATTAAACGGTATAGAAATTCATATTGGGTACATGTGGAGTTTACGGTACCCACTTACTTCGTTCCTCTTAGGATCGCCAATTCTTTGCCGCCAGGAACGGAGATGAGAGAACATTTGTTTTGGTTGCGCAATAATAATTTTAACGAGTGACATGCGCGCATGCGTGGAAATTAATCTTTTCATCGGTGTTTTGCGCATCACGTCATATTGCGCCTCGTTTCGATTCGACTGTTTTGTTCATCTCTTCGATGTGATTTGTCGATTCATTCGAATTTGAATAAAGCTTCGTTTGGAATTCTTCGGTTTGAATATCGGTTCTGTATTGTGTATTTTATTCTGTGTGTTGCGGTTCTCAATGAATAAGCGAAGCTACGAGTATTCAGCTATGCTGAAAGAGAAACCGCTAATGTTTTTTTTTTAACTTAAAAAAAATTGACCGGTACATGTTCGAAATGCCGCAGGTATTGTGTGCGAAAATTCTCGTTTTCGGAATTTTTAAAAAAACCTAGGTTCCTAAAGTTCAATGAAAAAGCGAAGCTATTAGCTTCCTGCTATGCTGAAAGCGAAGCCGCAGATGTTTTTTTAACTTAAAAAAATTGCCCAGTACACACTTGAAATGCCGAACTCTCCTTTTCAGGTGGCGCATGCGCAAGAAAGCAATAAAAAGCGCACTGCACATTTAAAACAGTATTTGGCGACGGCACATCAAATTGCTCCAAGAAAAATCGGCGAGAAACAGGTGGGTACCGTAAACTCCACATTTACCTTTTATTGTTAAGGGGATAAAGCAACAAAAACACCCGTTATATTCCCTTCATTTTCTGATCAAATTTTAAATTGGTGGTCAATTCGAAAGAGTTATTCGGTCGTGGTGGGCTGGTGGCAGAGTTTCGGTGTCATGCACCAAGAAACGCGGGTTTGTAACCGAATCCTCGTCACGTGACCAAGGTTTTTTTCTAAAATATGCCACGAAAGAAAATTGCTTAATGTCTCTTCCACCCTTTCAATATGCTTTCCAAACGGCAACGACCAACCCGCCATTATATTTATACTCTTAAAAACTGATATTTATGTGGTGAAAAGGTCTAACCCGATCTAAGCCTTCTAGAGCAATTGTAAAAGATCTGATAAGGAAATTTCGCAGTTTTGCTTATATTTGACTAGGAACTTCTATAAGTGCTTATAATGATGTGGGCTCCACTGGGAGCATCACTAGTACATGGATGAGATGTTATCGGATAAGAAAGCGGGTTCTCGCTTTCTTGATTAGTATGGTAATGGTGTGGGGCTGATTTTCCCTCCCTCAGCTGATGGAACTTATCTCCCACGCAGTGGCGGCTCGTCAGTTCAGAAACAAGCAGTGCTGCAGAAGTTGTATTGACCTAAGTTGTCGGAAATTGTGTGCTCATCATTTTGGTATATAATGATGATACACTAATAATTGATAGTTTTTGAGCTATAAGCAAAAAAAACTGGGAAAATGTTTTTTCATGTGTTTTGGCTATAACTAAAATTCGGACAAAAATTTTTGACGGCAAACCTCAGATTCGTAATCAGCACCCCAAAAAACACAAAGAAGCAAAAAATTAAAACTCGTCCAGAATTTTATTTTAAAAAACTACTAAATGACAGGACTACCTGAGAGAAAGCGGGAAAAGGTCAAATGAGGAAGTCGCGCCAAGCGAGAGCTGCTCCGGAGTTCAGCTCACGGGGTTCGAATTTCAATAGGAGAAAGGGTTGCTTTTTTCTTCTGACTGAGAGCTCCGCGTTGCTCAATGCGGGAAATTTCGATTCTAGGAGGGGCAAAATTCTCTGCAGCTCTGATCTGTCTCTCTCTTAATTTTTGATTTATTTTGCAATTTTCGATTATCATTGAACTCTGAAAGTGGAAAAGTAAGCCAATTAGAATAGAAACGAAAATACAAGTTTTAAAATAATTTCAGGGGGACTTCATCTCTGCAGCCTTAATGGACGAGCCGTCACTCCTTCCACGGGAGGGGTTGCGCAATGGCCGATGATGGTTACTAGGACTCCACCCTCATTTTTCGAATGTTATAGTAATGACCATCATTCATATGACTCTGAGTGTCAAGAATGGATTTGTGGTTATACAGAGGTTGTTCTCACATTTTTTAGACAATTTTATTTCGCTGCTGGAAAAAAAAATCTACGTGTAAAAATTTATTTTCACAACAATTACATTTATCAAGTACAAGTTATCATCTGCTACATGAAACTAAAAATTTACATTTTTGAAAGTACAAGTTATCATCTGCTACATGAAACTAAAAATTTACATTTTTGAAAGTACAAGTTATCATCTGCTTGCTTACATTCAAAATGACACTTTTAATGAAGCGATGGATGGAAGGTTACATTTCTGCTCTTTCTGAAGAGAGTTATTCTTATTCAGTTATTGAAAGATGCTGTGAAAGCCATAGTTTCTCGATATCTAAATAACGATTGGTAATATTATTAACAAGAAAGGAAAAAATTGTCAAAGTCTGGCTTCAAGTTAAAAAATTGTTCCAAATAAGTATCCAAGAAAAAAACACAATTCTTCGAATATTGCAAAGGTGAGATCTTTAAAGTCAAAATCATTAAAATGCTCAATATAAACTGTAAAAAAATTATTAACACTGATTTTAATCTTAAAAAGGACAAAAAATACAATTTTCATCGTCTTTTTCCCTGCCATTTCGCTGAACACAGAACCCGCTGCAGAATTCTTTATAAAAGGCATTTATCCGGGAAAAAGGAGGAAATGTTGTAACACTAGATTAAGCTTGTGTCTATTTAAGTGACTGCAAGAAGAACAATATAAATTATTATCATCAAATATGAGAAAAAAATTTTAGAAGATGTTTCAAAGATTCTAAAGAAAGTTTTTCTAAAGAATTTATGAGTGTTGTTGGTTTTGCATGTAATATGGCAAAATAAAAGTGAAGAGAGTGGAGAAAAATTTTAAGATCAATTCTACATACTATGAGGAACATATTTTATCTCCAATCTTCAGGTATGAAATACCATCTCTTAGCCCACAATGCCATCAATCAGTAGAGCTGCATCAAAACAAAACAGGTAGTCACACATCACAATCCACTATTAATTTCCTGGAACAAAAATAGAACACAAAATAGGTATTAAAACCCTGCACTGATATTCCTGCGAAATCTCCTTATGTATTATAAACCCATGGATTTTTGTATTTTTAAAAAATGCATCATCCAAACGTGGATATAAAACCCTTGGTGGACTTTGGAAAGCTGTTTAAGAGTAATGGGAAAAAATACCACTTCCGATAATATAAAAGACATTATTGTCATGGGAGTTATGATGTAGAAAGATTGTTAAGAATAATGGTTATCATACTGAATATTTAAAACGCAAAAAATATGTAAAACAGTTCTGTAAATACTATAAAAATCGTCAAAAGAATGCGCAAGCAGCCTCCGTATTTGACTAGGCTGTGTTATTGTGTTACCTTTGAAAGTTCTCACCTTGAAAAAAAACTCATTTTCAAAAGTAAAATTCCTTTTCATGTTCTTTTCAATACTAAAAGGTTTGTTGTACCAATCTATAATGACATAGAAGTCATTTCATTTCGAAGCCGTAGGTTAGATAAAACTCGTCATGCACTTTATTGTTAAAACAAAACATTTTTTTAAACTAAGAAGAAACTGAATTGCCATTTCATGCTCAGAAAATTACCTTTCAGGAAGCTAGGATTAAAAAAACAATAATTGTTTTTTATCTTTTTTCTGAAAAAACTAGCAAGCCTTTGTTAACATAAATATCAACACATCACACGGGTCTCAGATAATGTGCAACTATGGCAACTGTTTAAATAACAGAAATTTGACTGTCACAAAAACTGATATCAAAGGGAACGTTCCGAGAAAATAATGAAATCTTTTTAACACTTTCACATGTTTAAAATAACTCGCTATCAATTATTTCACCTGACAAGATACCTGAAAAATGCAGCAATACAATTTTAGTAATTTATTTTTAGTATAATTACGTAAGATTAAATAATATTTCAGAGGCACAATAAGAAATCAACTGTTTACCAACAAAGAGTTCATCAAAATGATCTATTAATGAAAAGTGTTTTATATTTTTTAGCTTTTACAATGAAGTTAACTTTTCCGACGTAGATAGGCAAATAATAAAAATAGGAAAAAGGTTTTAAAAAACGGGTTTTTATTAATGTGTTAAAAATAAAATTCAGAAGATATTTTTTTAAAATCAAAAGCAAAAATTAAAGATCAAAGCAAAAATCGTTTGTCCTAATATAAATACTCTAAATAAATTGGAATTTTAATCACATTTAAATATGGGCTAGTTTTCTGCTTTGTTTGTTTACGTTAAATGCCTGTACTACGCATTTCCGGTGATCAATGTCAGTCAATGGAATCTTCAAAGCGGAAATTCCAACATATAAGCAGGTAAAGTCAAGGTTTTTTGTGTAAATAAACAAACCAGAAAACTCGTCCATATTTTAAATGTATTTAAATTAAAATATATTTTAATTTATATTGGATGTTTAGGAATTTTCTTTATTCGTTATCGTTTGGTTTTTATCACCTCGCATTTTTGCGATTTTATTTTGATGTCTATATTTTTGTTAAAAATTTTTCTTCTACTTTTTCGTACACAGATAAAAAAAAAGAGTGCTTTAAAAAAATCACTTTTATTTTTATTATTTCTACCTGCTATTTAATGCATTTCATAATTATTTTTATAAACGTAGTGGAATCTTGTAATTAGTTTTTCTCTAATTCTCTACCAGATGGCGCTTTTCAATGAATCGAATTAATTCAAAATTTAAATAAAATGAATCAATTTACTGATTATATAATTCTGAAAATAACACAATATTGTATGGTAATCGGGAACACACAACTATACAAAATTTCTTAACTCCAGTCCATCAAGGATTGAGTGGAAGATCGATTGCAGGATTCCATCTTTACAAACATGAAATGAGTCAAATTAAATAAAAGTCTTTACTAAATTTTCTTTTAGACAACAGAATTCTAAAAAAGCATTCGAGTTAATTCATGTTCACATGCGCAGCGTTGATTTAATTCTGGAAGTCATTGCGCATCTTACGGATACACGGAATTGACGTCGCAGAATACAAATGAAATTTGGTATGTGGTCACTGCAATAAAACTGTGGATCTTTTTTACATTTTAGGCCAAATCCATTAAGGGGAAATATGTGTTTACGCAATACACCTATTCAAGCTTCTTCACTGTACTAGGAAATGCAAGAAAAGACTGAAAATAAATTTTTAACTTTGTGGTGGTCGGTTATGATTCAGTAAACAGCCCAATTAGTGTAACAGTTTTTTTATTTGTGTTATAGATAGAAGATTTGTACCCTTCTAAGACGGACTTTTAGCCTGCAAACCGTATCTCAGAATTGATTTTAACAGATTTAGTCATGAAAGATGTAAAACAATATCTCATGCACATTGGCTGAGTGCACAAGAAATAAATGAAAAAAACTACAAAAAATTACCTTTCTAATGATATCAATTGAGTTGCTTTACAATTTTGTCTCTAATTTTAATAAATTTTTAAAAATATTTTTTGGCATAATTTACGATACTTTTCATTGTTGAAACGCAATTCAATATATTTCCATTGTTTAAACAAATATTTAATTGCTTGTTTCTCTTTAATTGTTGAAAGCTGAGGTAATATTATTATACAATCATCCGATTGGCTCTTTCAATGATGACACAGACAAAATGGGCGGAGTTATTTTAAGCTGCGCCCCTCTTATACAATCATCCGATTGGCTAGTTCAATAATGACGCAGACAAAAGGGCGGGGTTATTTTAAGCTCCGCCCAGCGTTAGAGACATCTCAGGGCTTTTCTATTATAGATATTATATATGTTATTATTTAGGTTACCTACGAATAAGTTTGCAGATATAATTTCAAAGTTAAATTAACGATAAAAGAAGAGTTGTTTGTTAGCAAGCATCTCTGTCGATCGCTTCGCCTCTACTGGCAGTTCACAACTCCAAAGGGCGCTACTTCTGATGCTAGTCACAGTCAGTTACAGTTAATATCACAAAAGCGACTACGACATCATAATGTTTATAGGCTGGCTTCTGTAATTGCGAGAAGCGTGTCGCAAAAATCATTCAAAACACTGTACAAGGCAGGCCGTTGGACCTATAGCTACCACATTTGGCACGTAGTTAATTCTTGGATAGTAGTTGATCATTAAGAAAGTGTTTGTCAAAACTTTTATTAGATTTGTAATAAATCAAAACATTAAAAATTTTCCCTACATAATTTCT
>BGPR01015220.1:2837-14489 GCA_013235015.1 Araneus ventricosus
GATGTGAAAGAAGTTAGAAGGATTAAATGTGAATGGCCCGCTTTATGAGGTCCATCCTATGACAGCCAGCCCTTATTCGACACTATTATATATTCGAAACAGGATATTATTTCGACTAAACTAAACTAACCTATCTTAGTTCATACATTTTTGTTATTTCTTATATTTATGTTAGGGATGAGTGTCGCAAAAAAATTAAATAGTCTAAAAAACTCATTAAAATATTATATTGTCTGCTTTTTAAACCAAACAAACACTACTTTTTGAAATGATGCTCTTCAAATTGATTTTTATGCGACAGCCAATTTTTTTAGGCCTGTCGAATATTTCTCCTCCACATAACGTTCACATTGATTGTGATCGAATAATTCAGGGCTGTTGCTCGAAGACAGCAGAGTTTAAAAATGTTCTTTCTAAAACACAACAGCAAGCAATTGAAACGTCTTGTCATCGACAGGCGCCTTGCCTCCTCCAGACAGTTGGGAGGAGACAGCAAGCGGGCTGTCAATTGTCATTTCCAATCCCGATTTAAACTTCTCCGACGGAAGATTGTGTTCAGCTGTCCCCTCGGGAGCGACAGCAGCATTGCAAAATGAAAATTCTATGGATGAAAGCGATCCCGGTCTGTTTCTGGGAAAGGAAGACGTGAATCAAATGTTTTATCGATGATCGTTTTGTGATTTCTGCAGAGACGACTTCGAGGGAGTGTGTATTAATTTCTGTTGGGAATTTAAGGGTTTGCCTTCTTTGAAAATATTCGAGCTTCATCAAAATCGCTTTCTTTTGCTTTGTGAAATAACTCGTCATACATCTGAAATTTGGTTTGCGGGCTTTCTCTCTCTTATTAAAGTGATCGAGATATTCATCAGGAAGAACTAGTTTTTAGTTTCAGATTCTTTAATATTTGATTTCTTTCGTCAGATGAACGTACCGTTTCGAAGCTATAGGGACTTTCTTAGGATCGAGCTTCAAATTTTGAACTGTTGTCAGATGACGAAGATAAATCTGAACTGATACTTCAGTATTCAAAAAGGGAGGGTTGGTTGAGAAAACAGGCACCCCAGTGTTCAAAACAAAACAAAAAAATCGAGGATACTTTCCGTTTGCCTCCTTCTTTCAGGTTCTTTAATATTCGATTTATTGGAATGACGTTTCGAGGCTACGGAGGGCATTTTTAGGTCCGACGTAATTTTGATCAGTGGTCAAATGCGGACGATGGAATCCCTGCTCATACTTTCACGTCACACAAACGTGAGGACGCCCGACGGCAGATTTAATCCTCTAAGCGTTTGCACTTATTTTTCCGTTTCTCATATCGAGTTCAAAAGCAAATAATTCATTTTAATATCTGTTATTTCTTAAACTACCGTGGATAGGATATTCTTAAGATTTCAGAGATTTGATTAAACGCAATAAAGATTTAATTATGCACTTTAAAAGAAAATTTTTAAGACTTTAAATCTAGTAGATCAAAATAGCTAGCCGTTCAGAGGGCAACCGGCACACCTATATAGTGGATCTTCGGTGGGATCGTGCCTCTAATCCGCGATTCATCAATCCTCTAGCTGAGGTGTAGCTACCGAGCCATTGCGGCCCTTAAATTTTGAAATTAAAAATATTTAAACAAATTTTCTTGCCCGAAAATATTTCATTAAGGTTTGTTTTAAAAACTTCAAATGGAATTATTTTAATTTAATCGATTTTTTCAGATCGAACTCTCTTTAATGCATCATTAATTTCAATGACTCAATTTTTTTTTTTTCATCTTCTTATTTGTGTTCCAAATTTTGAATCGCTACAAAATTTTTTAGATGAAAAATGTGATCGTGTACATTTTTCGTCTAAAGAGAGTCACGAGCTACAAAAGTACTACAGCCCCTGAAATATAATTTTAATATACGTATATTGTTTATGTTAAACATTATATAAGTGGAAATTAAAGCAACATGTGATCCAATCAAGAAGACAATTTAATATAATCTATGAGTAAAAGTACGTGTTTTCGATGACTTTGTTCTCATTTTATAATCTTTATTTGATTTTAAATGTAACATGAAAAATAAATTTTGAGCCATCCTTATGTGACTTCATATTTAAGGAAAAATCTTTAAATACTAATGGTCTGCAAATGAGAAGACATTTTACAGAAGCATTTAATTAGTTAGTTCTAATTAGTTAGAATTTAGAATTTGGCATGTGTTCAGATGGCACTTTTTAATTTTAGCTGTATACGAACACCTTTAATTGGTCCACGATCAATTATTTCTTTGAAATATATTTTTCTTTGTACTAATGGTCTAAAATGTGTCCTCATTTTGAAGAAGCACCTATGCCGAAAAGTTAAAATTTGGCTCGTATTCAAATTAGACTTTTTAATGTTTCGCTACGTACGAGAATTGGACCAAGATCACTCATTACTTTTTTCAAAACCAGCCCAAATTTTCTCCTATACTCCTTACACATGTAGAGAAAAAAAATAAGCTAAAAGACAGTAAAACGAAAAAGAACCCCTAACGCAGTGGAGAAAAAAAAATAAGCTATACGTCATACCACGATTTCCGAAGGTAGTCCAACGCGGATGTGGAGTTAGCAGCCGGCGTGATTACCAATAGGGCTGAGAGTAAGATAAAGGAAACGAAATTTGCAATTTGAACGGCTTTTTTGTAACTGATTGACACAAAACTTGGTCACAAATCTACCATTAAGGTAAGAAGGCCACATACCAAATTTCATTTATTAAAGTAATTTTTTAAGAAGTTATTGCGTTCAAAAGTATGACTGACAGACTGTCAACCCTTTGACGGATTTGGTCCAAAATTTGACACAAACCTACATTTCTGATGATAAAAATGTGTACCAAATTTTATCCACCTAGCTATTTAAGCTTATGAGTTATCGCGTTCACATTAACACGGACAAACAGACAGACTTACCGTGGACGGATTTTGTCCAATTTGATAGAAACCTACAAATTATGTGTAAAGACCACATACTAAATTTCACTCCTGTACCTTTAATGGTTTTTGAGCTATCGCGTTGACAGACAGACATAATTCCAAAATTGTGTTTCTCGGACTCGGGGAGGTCTAAAACGTGGAGATTCGTCAAAATCTCGAGTTCGAATTTTTTGACGATTACAAGACTTTCTCTTTGTATACTTCGCATACGAGAAAGTAAAAATGAATGATCTTTAAAAGCTGTCTTTAGGAAAGCTATGATAGCTTTCCGCTGCAGAAAAAGCTCCGTCTTTTACACTTGATGCACGTTAAGTTTGCCATCCTGGATCAAGCTTCCTTCACATTGGTGTGACATAGAGGTCTGGTCCGATATATACATCTCCTATAGCTTCGAAATGAGTCTTCAATCTGACAAGTCAAATCAAAAGAATTGTTGCAAGTTATTCGATCTGAAATTCAAGCAAACAAACAAAAACAACGAATCAAAAGATTTCAAATCTGATAACTAATAACAAAAATTTTCGAATTAAAGGTGCTAGCATCATAGAATTCTCATTTCCGTTGTCACTTCCAAACGAGATGCAGGAAAGGAAAGGCTTTCTTAAAAAATGCCAACGGAGCCTCTATCAAACATGACTTGTTTTACTTGGATGTACAGTCTTTGAAGTCGAGTAATTTGGTGTAATATCTTTTGAGACACATAGATTATTTGTGTGAAAATTAAATCTGGTTTTATACGAAGTAAAATCCTAGATCATTGCAGTACTGAGACTAATTTGCTACTCAATATTCTAATCTATCATATATTAATTAACTTCTTAATTAATTCATATTAATAAAGAAATTTAAGTATTACTTCTTTTAGCAGAACTAAGTAATTTTTTAAAATTTTGGTGCAAACGCTTTTATATGAAATAAAGATTAATTAATTTGTATTAATGGGAAAAATCCTACAGTTAATGAAAATCTAATTTCTCATAATTGTGCCAAAAATTTATGATATGAATCGGAAACTTATCAGACAACTTCCTTATTCCCTAGAAGAAAATTTTTTTTATTCGCTGTCTTGACAAAATTCATGTGAATATTTCAGACAGTAATCATTTTTACAGTTAATTATTCTTATTATCACTTAGATTGTATGCATTAGTAAAAAAAAACAATAAAAGGAAACTAATTAAAAAAAAGCAGTTGCGGAAATGTTGAGATGAATTTAAATGACATTTATATCTTTAATGATCTTTCAGTCAGCAGGTACTATAGTGTGTGTACTGCTCGCAGCATGTTTCATTATTACGTCATCCTGCATAAATGTAGCGAGAAGGCAATGAGAAAAAATGAAAATAATCGTTAATATTCTGACCCTCCATAAACTCGTTACTAGTCATTCAGAATATCAATGTTTCTAAATGAATTTAACCTTCTGTAGGGATGAATTCATTCATAAATGACGTCACTTAATGCATTTTCTAAAATAAAAGCAACTAGACGAAAGTTCTAGGAATAGAAAAACGCAGAAAAGTTTTCCATCTTAACAACTTCAAAGATCCTTCCTTATTTATAACTACGATTACACATGACTCTATGTTTCAAATATTAATAAAAAAAATGCCGATGATTAAAGTAGTGAAAGCAATATCAATAAATTTAAAGCTGATTATGGAGCGTAGTCCTGTATTCGGGATCAAAACATCAATTTATGTATTCCGGGTTCACTATTGAAAACTACATCTAAGTGTGCGTATCTTGCAGTCTTCTGTACAACAGAACACTGCAATAACTAAATTTCAGAAAATTCAGCCTTAGAACTTTTAACTTCCTCGAATACCAACAGAAGACTGCAAGAACTAAATTTCAGAAAATTCAGCATTAGAACTTTTAACTTCCTCGAATGCCAAGCAGGGGAGAGTTGCAGAATTAGGAGCTTCGCCTAGATTGCGCCAGTATCGCAACTTCAATTCCATTAAATATTATGGCCGTAAAATATGCAACTTGGTAATGTGGTTCATAGAATTAAATTCTAGAGAAAGCGTTACATTGTAGTGGTTAGAGAATAAGTACTTACATTTAGAAATAATCTCTTAAATATTTTGTCAGAAGACAAATAGTCCTCACTCTATTTTAAAGTAAGTAGAAAAATATCTTATTATATAAGGGTAGGGAAATGTTTTTATTGTTGTTGTTGCTGCTGCAAAGAGTGATCTGAATAGGACTGCATAAATCAATGGGTATCTTGATCTAGAGCAATAGCTCAGAAAGCAGTTACAGTCACTAGCAATCCTCATAAATTGGAGGAGGAACATTCCAAGGCAGAAAAAGATATTAACCCTCTGATTTCTAAGACCATTGGAATAGAGACACCTCAAAATAAGGGAACGTCCGAGTTCCTCTTTCAAAGATGAGGGAAATTCCCCTCCTCAAAAATCAAAACTCACTGTCCGAATTCTAAGAAAACCCTCCTTTTCCCCAACTCATCTGGGCGAGCCACTATAACGAAGAAAGTGTGCGCAGCGGGTGAGAAATCAATCACACTTAACGAAAGGGATGGAAATTTCGCAGCGATATTCGGACGGCCATCGTCTTTTGCTTGAAGAGACGTTTGGGACATTCCCGTATCGATAGAGTTAAAGACATCAAACTCCAAGTGCTTTACCAACAAAATTTATTTCTCAACGTTTGTTTAGGAATTGATGATCTTTGCATAATTGAGCAGAGTAAAACGTCAAACCACCAAGACGGCTTTCAAACCTCAAAATGTAGCAAAAGAATTTTTAAGAAACGCATCCTGTTCGCACTAAAGACAAGAATTGTCTCTTTTCTGATAGACGGGACTCGAGTCAAATGATTCTATATTTCTCAACGTTTGTTTAGGAATTGATGATCTTTGCATAATTGAGCAGAGTAGAACGTCAAACCACCAAGACGGCTTTCAAACCTCAAAATGTAGCAAAAGAATTTTTAAGAAACGCATCCTGTTCGTACTAAAGACAAGTATTGTCTCTTTTCTGATAGACGGGACTCGAGCCAAATGATTCTGTAGAGGACAAATATTCCGTCTTCCTCCTCCATCGAGGCAAATGTCAGTGATTTCGTGACTAAATGGAAGTGTTTTGGGAAGTCCTTTAAAGCAGTTGTGCAGCGGTGCATTATATCATACACTTTCATTTACTCTATCTGCATCAATGCCCCGCATGGGAAAGTCCAACTCTTTCGGCTTAATTCCCCTCTAAATGTTTTCTTTCTTTTTTCGTTCCTTATAATGCCTCGTATTAGATCTTTTATCGGTGCGGAACTTCGAAATAAGAAAAAAAAAAGTGAAGTCGGTACAGAAAACGTTTCTTCAAGATCCACAAATCGGAAGAAGAAAAGGTTAGGAAAAAATGTCGTCAGCTCAGGGAATGAAAAAGAAATACCATTAGTATGAAAGTAAAACTGTCAGCAACTGTAGATTAAAAATAAGTTTTTTTTTTCAACTTTCTTTTAGATGTAGTACGCCTGAGGAAGAATCTTTGCATTTCACTTCGCTAACCATGAAACATTAAAAATTTAGCTAAAATGGTCTGATATTCTGAACTTCATACCAGTCTACTCTAGGAACCGAAGCTCATAGATGCTACTAAAGACCTTCATGACACTAAGGTTGACTGCCTTTTTCTTAAGCATTTTTTGTCGATTCCTCTTTAAGCCTCTCACTCATTTAAAGCTGGATATAAATTGAAATCTTATGGATTTTGTAAGCAACAAAGAAGGAGCGATATTCACCAATCCATCATTTGAAGTTGACGGTTCCCTCATTTTTATTGCTTTCTCATATATAAGGAGAAAGTATCGTAATCGTCAAAAAAATGCCTCGAGACTTTGATGAATCTCCACCTTTTAGACCACCCTGTGTTCTAAAAAACCATGTGTGGAATCACGTCTGTCTGTAAACTCGGTAACTCAAAAATGTAACGAGCTGTACCGATGAAATTTGGTGTGTAGTCTTTAAATCGAAATTGTAGATTTTTATGAAATTTTTGACGAAATCCTTGTACGGAAAATCTTTCCCTGCCTGTTCGCTTCCACGTAGAAACGATATTTCAAAAACACAAAGGGCTAGAAAGATGAAATTTAGTATGCGATTTTATCATCAGACGTGTAAATACTCATCCACGTTAAGACTAAAACCTTCAAATGATTGAATAGATATTCAATGATTTGACGGATTTAGTAGTCTGTTTTTTTGTTGGTCTGCATATTTGCGTTATGTGAACTTGATAATTCGAAAACTGAATGATTTAGATCATAGATTCTCAACTTGTGGTACGCGTACCCCTGAGGGAACCATTTGGGGGTACGCGAATTGTTAATGGTGGAAGCGAGAAAACATAACAGATTTAAAAAGTTAGAGAATTTTGTTTCTCCGGGTGAATACTTGATATTTAATAACTATACCACTTGAATAGTTAATTAGTATGAAGTGTAATTTTTAGCTATCCTTATAAGTTAAAATGAAATAATTACAATACTGGTTTCATTTGCTTTGGCGTTGAACTAATACTATTGTAAAAATGGAATAAAATGTAAAATCAAAAATAAGTTCTTCAAATATTATTAATTCGAGTCATTTCGCTTTTAAACCAACATAAGCTGACCTTAACTTTATTGATAAAAACTTCTTTGCATAGACGGATGTTTCAAGGGGGAGTTGGATATGATAGTAGGGGGTAAGCGAAAATAAAAAAGTATAATCAAGGGGTAAGCGAGGAGGAAAAGATTGGGAACCCCTGACTTAGATAAATGAAGTTTGGCATATAGTCTTCTCACCAAAGGTCTAGCTTTGCATTAAATATTGGTTAAAATCGGACGATAAGAAAAAGGCCCAAAATGCATTTAATTAAGGTGGCCAGTCGTCCTAACTTTAGGGTGGATAGACTTCTGTGCTCCTTCGAAAAGTGTCCTCTTTTTCGATATTTGGAGACTAATTTGTTAATACTCCGTATTCGATCGATGCGACCCGTTGCGTGTGATGTAACATATTTGTATTTCACGTGACGATTCGTCAAGGGTCGGTACAATGCTCAGGAACTAATGCAGCAGTTTCAAAGGGTTTTTTCTATGGCTTATTATTTATGAATAATTGAGAAATCGAGATTGAATGTTGATACTCCAGCTGCAGCACTTGTCGTAACTTCCAATATGAAGGATGTTTCAGATATTTTCAATATGTTGTTAGAAGACGATGCATTGACAAAAAATACGCATTCCATGGAAAAGTACTCGTTTAAATAATAATTAATACGCATGTGAGGATAATTACAATACGAAATGTTACAAATGTTTTTATAATGCGTTTATCATATTATAATGTATTCTGTATTATTAGTGCAATGAACAAAATTTTTCTTTTATCTACGATATTTTTCTTCTTCAATTTATTTGTTCTTTCCTTTTCATTGTAAAAAGTTTGTCACTTTAAAGTTCTACTTTGGTCACTTGTTCAAAAGTTTGTCTCTCTAAAGTTCTACTTTGGTCACTTGTTCAAAAGTTTGTCACTTTAAAGTGTTACTTTGGTCACTTGTTCAAAAGTTTGTCACTTTAAAGTGTTACTTTGGTCACTTGTTCAAAAGTTTATCTCTTTAATTTAATGTACCATGAAGCACAAAACGCGCCATATTGTGTAAGTATACGAGAAAGTCGAGGGGAGAATACTCCCACTGGTTATTTTTTGTTCACGATTACTTTGATGAAAACAGCAACTTCGATTTTTTATAACATCTTTTTGAATGGGTACCTTTTTCATGGATAAGAAGATATTTATTTACTATCATGGGCAAGTAGTTAATGATGATTCTGCTTACATTAAAATTCATTTATAAATAGATATTCTGGAATTAAACTTGGATTAATATTTTTACGAATTTGCTTTAACACCAGGGATGATTGGGGTTCAACGGAGCGCGTGGACTCAGGGTCCAAAATTTCCGGGACTGACAGTTATGTACCAGTGGTCCTTGCTGAAAAAGACTAATATACACATTAATAGGGTGAATTTGCTTTAACAATAAAAAAAATACACTGAAACCTTTTGTTGAACGTCGTTTTACCTTGGTTCGAAATCATTTCTATTCATTTCAATGCTTACAAAAAATCTTTATAACTTGGTATGTATTTGATAGTGCATCGTTTAAAGTCATAAGAGAAAACGCATAAAAATATAACTTCAATTCATGGTGCTTCACAGCATCACAATAATCGAAACTAACAGGATTTCTTTCGAAACCGAATAAGAAGTTTATCATTTCCTTATAAAGAATGAAAAACCAGCTTTTTTTACCTAGAGGAATAAAATGATCTAAAATATCCAATAATGAGAACTGTATTTTATTATACATGCTCTGTGATAAACATTTACGAAGAAGGAATATTTATATATGCTTTCTCAAGAAGGGTATCGCAATAACTTATTATTATAACAATAACAATGCTATAATAATCTTTATGCGTAGTTCAATTATTTTTAAAAAGTAAGAATTTTTATAAATTTAAACTATTCTAAATTCTATTAATATTGATTGAAATTTGTAGAATAACAGTTTGCACAAATAATTATGAAATATCCTTTAAAAGTAGATCTGTACCGTTATATCATACGGTTAAAGTAAACAGTTTATCGCAGTTTTGAAAAAAAACTTGCAAAATGTGAAAATACTGCATTCTGCATTCCCTTGAACGACATACTAAAGAGGCTTTACCGCATTTCATTAAAATTTGTTGCTCTCAGAAGATGAATACTTAAATCCAAATCTTGACCATTCGAGAAAAAAGAAGGAAACTATTGAACCGCAACGGCTTCAATAAAAACACGATATTTTATGGTGGGGAAAAAAGGAGATTTTAGATTTCTTCTTGATAACAAACCGATGAGTTCAAAAGCATCAAATAGAAGTTAAAGGACGACCTGGAAAAACACAAAAAGAAGTTTATTATAATACCACTTTATCTTTTACACAATCTCCTATCAATTCATCCCTTCTTAACATGAAAATGAAAATGAGGTTTTAAACGAGAAACATTAGGAAAAAAATACTGAGTGTTGTTTGCATATCTATCGAAAAAATATCAACTGAAATAGGTTCTGAAATACAGATTGTTGGAACAGATTTTTTAATCTTTGGTGTGGATCAATATTGACCTGTTCCGTGGGCGTATCTGCCAAATCTTTCAACTTTTAGGTGAGAAACGAAGGTAACGTTGATACCAGAAATGAAATAGCTCACAATAGAAAAATGGGAAGACAGATCCATAAAAAAATCAAGTTTTCTTTTGAAAATAAACATCATGTCTCCACTTCTATTTGTGTTCTTTTTATTTGTCCTGGAAAGCAAGAAAGGTGAATGACATTTACTAAACAGGAAATATTTTCCAAATGCAAGAATTTTTTGGTTTTGTTATTAACGACTTTTACGTGTTTTAACCTTTGTGTTATATGGTCGGAAGTATACTTGATGAATACGTTCTTGGAGAATTGCATGGTTGGATTTTCTTTAGAATTATTCATAAAATAATTAGTGTATAGTAACATTCCGAGAATTCTGCAATAAGTATAGTAATTTTGTTCTATAAAAATACTAAAACATACAGCGCAAATAAGCCATCATTAAAACAAATTATTCCAAATATTTCTCTTCCTTACTGAGAAACAGAAAAATATGAGTGAATAAAACCATGGAATCTGATTGCACTAAGATAGCAATGAATGGCAAGGGACCACATTTAACAACGTCATAAAGATGGAGGAAGAAGATGCTAGATAATTTAACGACTCGCGTGTATGGATTATCCCCATTATTATTGGTTTTGTCTGGTGTCACTTCTACATTTGATGTTTAACTCTAAAATTAAATATAATCAATAGTTTAATCAATTCAAACTTATTAGTTAATTGACTGTCAAAGAATAATTTTTATCCTGATTCTGCCTACTTTTTAAAGCCGTATCTGAATTTGTGCTTTTCGAATTGAGTAATTGTGCCTTTTCGAATCTGGCCTATTTCGTTTTTAAATAGCATCATGTTTTGCTAAATCACAAAAAAAACTAAGGAAAATAAAATTAGAAAAACGCTATATATTCTTAGATATATTGTTGAAGTTGTACTGTTTTCGTGCTTTTCTTATAGTATTTTTTTTGACATATTCTGTAATTTGTTTGCTTCTTAAATCTGGGCCTTATATAAACCAAAACATAATATATGTCTACTTGTTTTGCATTTGGATCTTGGAGGTCTGCGGTTCCTGTTGCACTTCAGCTTTATCATCTCTAAAATTTCCTCTTTACTATGTGATGAAATTTATGTAAATTAAAAACTTCATTCCAAAGCGATTTAAATTACGATTAAAAATATCTGAAGAAATAATAACAATGGGTAGTAAAAAAGGAGGATTTGTCATCTATTTTGGTCATCCAATAACAGGAAAAGTACACAAACCCTGCTAAAATAACCACGAAATATTCGAAGCTGTAAATTTTATTTTGAATACAAAATTTTTAACTTTTTTTTATGTATATATTTTGGTTCCTCTTCCTGCTAAAGAAACCACGAAATATTCGCATCTGTAAATTATATTTTGGATACAAAATTTTTAACTTTTTTTATGTATATATTTTGGTCCCTCTTCCTGCTAAAGTAACCACGAAATATTCGCAGCTGTAAATT
>BGPR01015220.1:14499-27238 GCA_013235015.1 Araneus ventricosus
TCTTCCTGCTAAAGTAACCACGAAATATTCGCAGCTGTAAATTATATTTTGGATACAAAATTTTTAACTTTTTTTATGTATATATTTTGGTCCGTCTTCCTGCTAAAGTAACCACGAAATATTCGCAGCTGTAAATTTTATTTTGAATACAAAATTTCTAACTTTTTTTTATGTATATATTTTGGTCCCTCTTCCGGAAAAAAGAACCAAGAACAAAGAAACAACTGTTTTATAAAACCTAAATCATGAGACCTTCGCAAAAAAGAAATAGAAATGTCTTCTATGATTTATAAAACTAAATGAATATTTGAATTATTGCCATTGTGGAGTTGAAACGAAATAAAAATTTTGTTTTCGAAAATGAATTTCAAAACAGTTTCCTATTCCTATGTATAATCATATATTACTTCCGAATACCAGAAAATATTTCATCCATATGATAAAAAGCAACATTTAGCCGTATAAGCCAACTCAAGCTGAAAGATGTTTAAAAAACACGGTTGTATCGACTAAATGAAATGAAATATGAAAAATATAAAAATCTGAAATATAACTCATTCATTTCGGATAAATAAAACAAATTTGTTTTGAATAGTAAAAACCAACTTTAAAAAATCTGGGCAATGGTGATTTAAAATGAAACTAAAAACCTGCTTTGCAATTTGTGTCCAAGGAAATAATAGAGATATTTCAAATCCTTATTTCAAATTTCATCCTATTTGTATGGAATATGCATTCATCTATTATTATTACAGCTATAATGGATTTCTAGAAAGTTCTGTGGAATTAAAATTTTTCATATAATTGAATTTGAAATACCCACTGAACGGTTAAGTGATTACCGAAACTCAGATCTCTATTCAGAGGCTTTCAAAATGATAAAGCGTGTTAAACCTGCAACGCTTCTGGGCAGAGTAATCAGCTTCAAGTTGAAGAAAAAGAAATGATGTATGATATAGAAAAAGCTTTAAAGATGACCTCATTAACCTAGTTTAGTCTACACTGAACCGAAAGAATGCTACAGAACATGACATGACTGATTGACTTAGATGGGATGACCAAAAATACCACCGATGACTCACTTAGTCGCCATAGTTTCTAAATAAGTTTGGGACAGTGTGAAATGTTGGCCCTGCCCAAGAAAAGAAATCACTCTTACAGAATGTGGTGAATGCATTATGCGTCAGTCAAACTGAAACAATCCTTATGGATAGTGTTCTTAAACTAAATTATGCAAAAGCATTAGTTAATTAAAAACTTAAGAAAAATAAACTGTTAAAAAATATGAAGAGAAGTATGAAAAAATATGATACAATGGAGAGCTATTTTTGATTTAATTATCACTCTGTGGCATTGGTTAATATTGCAACATATTATGCCAACCTAACAATATTGGGAAGATAGTTACAGTTAACATTACCAAGTTTAATAATAATATTAAACATTCTTAACTCTTCTAGGTAAGAATGCAAGCTGTCGTTAAAAGTTTGATATTTCAGCTCAAAATATTATGCGTTTAAGAAATTTAAAATCCTGTTTATTCGTAAAAATTGTTAAAACTGTAAAAGATCAACTGTAAAATATTAATATGCTTCAATTTTCATTCGAATGAATTTTATGGTATACTGGATTACACACAAGAGTTGCTCGGGGTCATTTTTTCCTTCATAGGTCCATCTACTTCTTATTTTGCACAAAAATTGCCTTTAACTTTCCACAGAAAACATGAAAATCTCCTTTGCATTCAATTTTTCTTTAACCTTTTAAACCTAGCTTGTTTATTGTCCCAAATTAGTATGTTTCGAATGAAAACTAGAATGAAATAGAGGAGTTAAAGAAAGAACGTGTATTTCAAACTTTTAAAACAATGCAATAACTAATACAACTATAGAAATCCACTATATAATACTAATATTCTATATACAAATAACTGATGAAACTATACAGATATGTGCAATCAAATTTAATTTATTTTTAAAAATTAATTAATAATTAATATTGCCAGCAGCATCGAGGAAGATGCTATGGATAGGTTGAAGTAAGTTGTAAAATTTACGGAAATTTATATAATGATGTATAACGTTCCAGATTGTTCCAAAATACAATAATATTCAAAAATATTCGGGAATGATCTAGAATATTCTCCAAAATATTCAAGAAACTTTTAGGAAGCTTTGCTATTTTCTAAAATGTAATTAAGTTCATAAATATTCTGGAATATTCCCAAATGTTCCAGATTTTTAACCTTTTATAATGTTTTAATGGTCTGACCCTCCAGCAGTGGTTATTGTAGGGATGTCTAACGCCCTCAGTATTTTTGCTCTGCTAGTAAATAATAATTGTCCCAAGTTTGATTAAAATCTGTCCTATTATTTAAGAGGAGATGGGAACAAACATGCATGTATGCATGCAATGATGTACTACAACTATTTCATCTCGCCGATCAAGCAGAGTTTGCTCCCACTATCAAACTCTTGAATTACACGATATAGGGAGATTTACGGCAGAAGCATTCCTGATGAATTTATATGAATGATAAATTACTACTCTAAACGAGAGGCAGTCGCTGAATTTTTAATTTCTACTCTATTTGATTACTGTCGTTCTCATCGTTTTTACTTCTTACTCGTATAAGAAAATTCGAGAAAGCAAACTTCTCAATCAAACCCTTTCAGTTGTTAACGAGTAGTTAATATATTGTGTTGCCACACGTCCCGTATATACGGAACTGTCGCAGTATTTCACTATTCAGTCCCGTATTACTATTTGTTCCGTTTTCCCCCAAGCTATGCGTCATTGGGATTTTAAAATGACTTGGGCCCAATTTTATAATTAAAGGAAAGAAGAAAATGATGCAATTAAGAAAGTAAAATTAATTTTAAAATATGAATGGGTCAAAAAGGATTAGCCTCGCTTCTTTTTTTATTATTCTACATGTTCATTTTATTAGATAGCTTAAATTTTTTTTATCAGAATAATCTTGAACGCGCTACCCCTGCCGCCCCGCCCGGCGACGCGGCGGGACCCGGGGAACTGAATTACAGTGCTCGTTACGACATCTCGAGTGCTGAGACCAGAGTCCTAGTAGCCAATCACCTGACCACGGTGCCTGCCGAAGGAGGCACGCACTATCACTGGAGGAAGGGTAGCAAACCCCCATCATTATTGTGCCATCAGGGGAGGCGAGAACCTGCTTACTTATATGGCAGCTTCTCATCAGGGAACTCACGATGTCCCCCCCCCTATGGGGTTTTATCAGAATAAAATAAACCATTACCTACTTTCTCACTTTTTTCATATTTTATTTAATTGGCAGTTAAAAGTCCCGTATCAATATTTGACAATTATGGCAACCCTATTGATATAGAAGGATGTGCTATAGCATTGTTAGAATAAAAGACAAAGCCTTTACTGTTGCTCAGTTCTGACCTTTACTATCTTTTGAATAAAAGTATAAAAAGTAAAATTATTGTAATCGTCATAAAATTCAACCTCGAGAATTTGACGAATCTGCATCTTTTAGACATTCACAAGTCCGATAAAACCATTTTTGTAAATGCATAGGTTCGCCTGATTGTATGTGAACAAGATAATTAAAAAATGCGTCAAGCTAAACAAATGAGATTTGTTAAGTGGTCAAATTTTTAAATTAGTGTACAATTATTGTACCAAATCCGTCAAGCTGCAATGTATTTAATATTGTCGCCAGGTACGCGTGAAAACACGGTGAAAGATATTATTATAAAATGTATTTAAAAATACTTTGAAAAATGTATTAAGAAAAACTATGCCCGAATAAAATTCGTATTGCTGAAAAGCTAAGTTTTGAATTTTAAAGTAATGTAAAAATAATTTTTGAGCATGGATACGCTCTGAAGTTATAGAGGAAAAAAGGCTGAAGTTTCGATCAATTTTGAATTAAAAATCTAACTGAAATTTTTAAAACCCTTTCTTAGAGAGCATATACAACACCAGAAGTAACACCCTGTAAAATTAAGAAGATCTGGGTCCAACGGTCTGTCCCGTAAAGCGTTTTGAACGGCTTTTGCGTCCATGCTACATGACGGTGCATAGATTTTTATGTGAGTTAATAGTTTGGATCAGCGGTTCCCAACCTTCTTGGTTGTGCAGACCACCTGTTGTTTAAAAAATATTTTGAGCCCCACTAACTAAATTTACAAGTAAAAAAATACAAACACATATTATATGTTATATGCACGTATGTGTCAGTAATTAGTAAAGCTTACTGTAAAAGGAGTAAAAATGTAAACAGACAAAAATTTTATTGTTATTACTTAGTTGTCACAATGCAAGAAAACTCAAAAATCAGCGGTCAAGATTCAAAAATAAAAAAAAAACGGTACTTAATGTATTAACGCCACCGAGGCTACAGATTGGCGGTAATGCGCCAATAAAGAGCAATCTTGTTTACAAAAACCGCCAAATTGGCGGCACTTAAAAACCGCCAAATCTGTAGCTGCGGTGGCGTTGGCGGCACTTAAAAACCGCCAAATTGGCGTTAATACGTAAGTACAAAAACCGCCAAATTGGCGCCACTTAAAAACCGCCAAACTGGCGGCACTTAAAAATAGCCAAATCTGTAGCCTCGGTGGTGTTAATACGTAAGTACCAAAAAAACTGAATGTGTGTGGGATTTTTAACATAGTTTGTCCCCCAAGAGAGATTCAATATTGGATTAAAACTTGACAGTTTCAGCCTCAAGTCACTTTCTACATTCATTGTCAGTCTGTTTCTGTACTTATGCTTTTTAAAAAAATAAAAGTTGTGGAAGTATGTTCACGCAGAAAAGTGGTCGAGAATTCCATCAAATGTCTCAGTGCATGTTCGGCAATTGCTGGATACTGTTGCCGAACATTTATCCACAACGGGACAAATGATATTGTTCAAAAAACGATTTTAGAGTCTGGTCGCATAATAGTTCGATTAACTTTGACTAGTGAATAGCGTTCCGCGGTCCACCAATACGGTATCCACGGCCCAAAAGTGGGCCGTGACCCGCAAGTTGGGAACCGCTGGTTTAGATTATCAAAAAGTGCCTGCTTTTCAATAAACTGCTTAAATTCATATTGATTAGTAAAAACGAATGCTGGTTCCCAAGTTTGAATGTGTTCTAAATTTGAAATAAAAAGGGATTCTCACAAGGATTGTCCTTTAGGTCATCGTTGGATAATTTTAAAACTAAACAGAAAATGTTTATTCAATTCCAAACAATTTTAAAATATATGCGCATTTGAAAGATTGGTGCTGAATAAGCATAATATATACAAGGGAAGAAATTTAAATTAGTTTAGAAAAGACATTATGATTAAAATCTGCCTTTAGTTTGCTATTTAAAATACGCAACTCCATTGTAAATTTCTAGAAATTATTTTTGACTTGTAAATTGTTATTTGCGTTCAAAGTTTAAACAAACAAAATTAGATTTGTTTGAACATTATACATATGAAGGCATTTTGAATTAAATTACCGCTTATTTAATAGGGAAAAATCATAAACAAAATTCCGAAATGCACGGCTTTATTTACGAAACAATTTTAGAAAAGTCGCATATCCCAAAATCTTTTTTTTTAAAAAAAATATGAGCTAAATTACAAATATTTCGTCAAAGTTTACAAAATTTTAACATCTTTCTAGGTATATATTTCAAATAACGAGTGCTTTACGTTGCATTGTTGCACCTAAACCTTCATATAGATGCTTTAAGATTAACTATTTTGGTATAATAAATAGATTTTTGAAAAAAATAATTAAATCCATTTGAACTAGTTTCTAAGAAAGAGACTTTGTTTTTGAATGAAGATATATAAATGTACATGGTGATTCAGAAGTCCGGAGCAACTTTAAAAATAAATTATTTTCAAACGAAAAAAGATAGAAAGATGTCCCTAAAACATCACCCTGTATATATGAAGTTTCGAGAATTTCTGCTGTAAATTTGCGAAATTCCTTTTATTTTCTTTTAATGAAGTCATACTGCCCTTCATATTTGAATAATAGAAATATGAATTAAAAGGTAAAAAAAGAAAAAGAATATATAAGAAACAGAAGATTTAAACAACAATACACCTTTCTGCGTGCTCAACGCAACAGCATCAAGTGATTGCATCAACAAAAATTACAACGATTAATATTTAAAACGCATAAAATAAAATTTAGAATGTAAAAGAAATTATTCAAAATGGAAGGAATGAATAAGAACTCGTATGACGAACTTTTTTGAAGACCACTCGCCATATAGGAGTTCTAAAATGGACAAAATTTTCTGTCAAGGGTAAGATTATATATATAAAAATATACCCTTTGTGGCCTGAATTCTGTCCAACCACAAAACGAGAAACATTTTGAAAAATCAAGAGGCAAAAATCCTTAATAAAATCCAATCGAAACTAGAGTTTGTAAAATAATTTACCCTCTCTGCCGAAATTATGATGAAAACAGGAGACGCCAGACGCTAGATGACAAAAGGAGTAAAAAAGTACTGGAAGCTAGCAACTAGCTCCATCTATATTCATATTTGAACCTATTTTGAAATCAAGTGTTAAAACTCGATCCTGTAGGAAAATTTAATTTTTGGCAGAATGAAGCTTTTTAGAGACTTTATGCATGATTTACATTTTCGTCTAGAAGTAATATATAGACATTTCCAGCATTTCCCCAGTTATGATATTTGTCTCTTTATTAACAAAATTGAACAAATTTTGTAACTATAATAAACCACATATAGTAGTTTATAATTTTATTTTATTTCATAAAAACTAACGAAATAAATTTGCGTGTGAGGAAAGAAGTTTTGAAGCTTCAGTAACTCAGAAACTAAAATTTGGCGTTTCTATATCATAAATATTTTAGAGTAATGCATTGAATTTTTGAAAACTTTCATGTCTCTACATCGTAAATATTTTACTGAATAATGAATGCATTGAATTTTTGAAAACTTTTACGTCTCTACATCGTAAATATTTTACCGAGTAATTTTTTATTGAATCGGTAAACAAAAATACTCTAAGATATTACAAAAATTAGGAAGAATTTATTATATTCTGTATTACACAAAAAGCTCTGATGCTGAATGATTTCACTTATTATCCTTATGCATTTTATCAGCATGTTTCGATTCAGCAAATAAGTTGCATTAGTTCATTAGTTAAGTTAGTTCAAGTTTAATCATTTTCCGTTTCAGATTAGAGCTTAAATTCTAGGTGAGAAGATAAAGAGAATTAGGGAGGTGCATTGTACATTGAACAGAACAGGTATAGGGATTCTAAAACAATAAGAAAGAAAAACATCTATAAAATTTTCCAAGTTTGAAAATACTCTTTTAGGGAATCCATTAAGACGAAAAACTACGAATAAAATATTTAAACATAATTTTTCACAACCAGTAATACCGGCGAACAGCTGGTCACCACAGGCGGCTAGTCTTTATATATTTTTTCCCACTTGCTAGAGCGAGAAGTAGAATATGAGGGAACAAAATTGATTTCATCTTGATTTTAACATCAACTAGTAATTTTTGCACTTATGCATTTGGAAAACTTTTACGGGATCTTTTATTTCTCTGTTATTATTATTATGAGTTTGGTGTAGAATAGCTGTTTTTCAATTTTATACATCAAAATCTAATGCGAAATACCATAGTATATTTTTATGTTTTGGTTTCTGCCCTTGCTTTTTATACAAATACCAAATACAACAAAAACAGTGTGAAAATAGCGGAATAACAATTTGACCTTGCTTCTTCAAAATGGACAAAAAGGTAGAAGAATTACTTTTCGTGCCCTACTCTTTTCTGGCTGAAAACAGGTATACCACTTTTCCCCCAATTATTTGCCATGACAGAAACTGTCCAATAAGTTTGAGGCTATTCTGTGTAATAGTATTTCTTCTTACATCCCCTCAAACAACGCAGAACTATTGAGAGAAGATTCTGCCATGCCATACCCTTCTTTACAACGATATAAGTATAATCAGAAAAGCTCCCCAAACACATAAATCTAAGAACAGGCTTCAGTTTGGGAGCTGCTTTTTTCACAGTTAAGCTATTGATAGCTTTTCTTAAAACCCACACCGGTCCGGACTACCCGGAAGGGTGTAAGGCCTGAAGTAGGCCGGTGGGAAGCTATTGATAGTGTTAGATTGCAAAAAAATGCATCTACATCATTTTTCGGTTTTATCAGTATTTTCAAATATTTAAATCTTCTCCACGAGAGTTTCTTTCGAATCTTGTGGCGTCTCTGGCAACTTTTGAAATTTAAACGGTAATTTTTAACAGTTTGATTAAATATCTAAATTTTTCTTAATTATTTGCTTAGTAAGCGAATTAAACATTATTTGCATTAACTTTTTATGTCTTTTCATTTAATGTTTCAACTTTATTAAATTATAAATCAAATTTATTCAACGGGAATATTTACTCGACATCTTGTTCCGCGTATGAATTTTTGTGTAAAAAGGCTTGAGCGTCTCTCTGACTGGAAGGATTCCTTTGTGTGATTTAAAATTTAATGAGTCGAGACTTGCTCGAGGTGGTTGTACCTGCGTGGGGGCCTCTCGGAGCTGTTCCCCACAGTTTTTTTCTGTTGGTTCCCATAAAAATGGCAAAAAGGTGACCATCAAGAATTTTTTCCATGTCCTTCTACAAGTAAAAAAAAATATCGTTGAATATCGAGCCTGTAAATTGGAACGAGTTCGAACTGCAGCGGTTTGTGTTCGCATTTGAAATAATGGCTGTCGAATTCCATTTTTGCTCTTCTTAATAATTACTGAGCGAATGGGCTGTGGATTTAGTCCGTTCCAAGAATCTGTAGATTGAGTGAACTTATTAGCAAGCTGAAGTTATCCAATCTCAGTTATTGGATAGAACTACTCAAACTACCATGCACAGCAATACTATAATAATTGAACAGCCTGTCCCTCGCAGTCTTCGTTGTCTTGATGAATGTGAAAGTGAAGGAAGTTGTGGGCATCAATTACGCAGCTGAATCACCTATAAATAGTTTAAAAGCTTGTACCTGATTAATCGAATGTGTATGAAAAAAGCATGCTTCTGTGTTTTGCTTCATCTTTAAAGTTAATGCCAAAAATAATTTTTGAAAGAAAGTCTTTTTTTTGAGTTGATTGCTATGCAAGTGTGAATACGGAATCGTACATCATGTGTCTTCAATAAGTTTTCACGAACAAAGTGTGCACTGTGCATTGTCAACATATATCAATTTATCTATAGAAGCAAAATGTTTTTTGGATTTAAGTATTTTTGTTTTTAGTATTTTTTTATCATATCGAGCCTGCAGCTTCTTTTTTGTTATGATGTGTAGCTACATTTTTCATTTGTATTTTTATATTGGTTGGATGTGTGCATCATAATTACTTTTTATTTATTCATAATATATGGCAGTAAAACTTAATTTTAACGATTATTAAATAAAAAATATTTTAAATTTATAACTTGATTCTGTTTTAATTTCTCTTATTGTATAAACAACGCATTGTAATAATTATGTTTTCAGATAATTTTCTCTAGAGGCCAAGTATTTTAAAAGTAGGTGCTTTATTAAGGTGTAGCATGTCATTGTATTCATATTTTCAGCATCAAGTATGCATTTCATAATTGATATATAAATCTAAATTTTACCTTTGGCACCTATCAATAATTAACTTCCATAATTAACATTCTCAGAACCAACAGATAGCTTGAGACTAGACTGGTCCATCAGCTTTATGACAGCAAAACGCAACTGCCAAAACAGTTGTCATCTATAAAGTACATCTCATAGCCAACCCTCTCCTAATGATGACAATTTTTATAACAAGGGAGATGTCACCCCTTTTCTTCCTTACTTGGTTTGTTGGCGCCTTTGAACTGTAAATTGGCATTTTGGCGATCAATGGTTGCCAGAATATGTGAGCGCGCCAATGCGCACTTTACTACGCATTTCTCTCGTGTGTTCTGTAAAAACATGTATATAGTTCTGTGTGTGTGATCGTACAATAAATGTTGTGATCGTGAACAAGGGCTATGCTTGAACTTTCTGATTCGACGGACATAACAAAATACGAATTCCATTCCACTGCTCTCCATGAGTTTGGAGGAAACACGGTTCTTTTAGAGCAGAGGTTCCCAACTTGTGGTCCGCGTACCCCTGGGGGTACGCGAAGGACTAGTTAGGGGTACGGGAAATCAAAGTTGGAAGTGGCGGAAACAAGAGAACATAAAGGAATTTTAAAAAGTTACCGAATTTTGTCTCCCCAAGTGAATACTTGCTATTTAATAACTATACCACTCGAAT
This sequence comes from Araneus ventricosus, assembly GCA_013235015.1. Taxonomy (NCBI): domain Eukaryota; kingdom Metazoa; phylum Arthropoda; class Arachnida; order Araneae; family Araneidae; genus Araneus; species Araneus ventricosus. The sequence continues at coordinate 24,807 of BGPR01015220.1, forward strand.
AGTTGATTGTTACGAAGTGTAATTTTTAGTCATTCTTATTAAGTTAATGAGAAATTATTACAATACTCATTTCATCTGTTTTGGCGTTGAACTGATACTATTGTAAAAATGCGATAATATGTAAAATAAAAATAAGTCCAGCAAATATTGTAAATTCGAGTCATTTGACTCTTAAGCTAAGCTAAGCTAAGCCCTGACCATTATTGATAGTAACTTCTTTGCATAGGCGAATGGTTAGTGGCAGTGGTGGAGAGATATGACAGTAGGAGGTACGCGAAAATATAGAGATTAATCAAAGGGTACGGGAGGAAAAGAAGGTTGGGAACCCCTGTTTCAGAACAATAAAAATATGAGAGCTCGAGGCATCCCCAGCCTTGCATAGCAGTTCTGTGTTTGTAAAATTGAACTATTTGTTATTTTGTTTATTCTGTCCAGAAATAGAGCGGGTTCTTCCCTTTCAAGCCAGGTGCAGACACTGCTACTGTAGTAATAGGCCAATTTATTTAATGTGCATTAAAAGAAAAAGCATTTTATACGAACTTTTTCAAAATAATACTGAAAGATATGTACATATTTGATTGTTGTTTCTTCTGAATATATGCCCCCCGATTGCTGCCCTCTAGGCCAAGGACGAGGTTAACCTTATGGGAAATTTGACCCTGTTTAAATAAAAGTTTTTATTAGCGATTTTTACCATTTTGGACTTGAAATAACAAGCCAAACCCTTTATTGGTTATTTTATTAGTCCTAATATCTTCTGATATTGCCGCACATGGAAACCTACCCAGTGGCACCAAGCAAACCCCGTGGCTCAGTTGATAGAGCAGTAGGCTGGAAATCTACTTCTCCGTGGTTCGAATTCCAGCTACGCTGGTTTAATCCAAGGAGTGGTACTTCAATTCAAAATGTGCTTCGGGCAATTCTGGATCTTTTTCCAGAAATTCTAGCTGGATGTTTCCGAAATATTACTTTACATGTATAGATACTGAGTCCCATAAGTTGTGAGCTAATAAATCTACTTTATTTTTAACTCATATTCTGTAATTCTTTGTATCTTCGATGTAATGATCTCTCTTGGTAAGGCAGATCAGCAAAAATTTAATGAAAACAGTTTTTAAAAATACACTATTATTTGCATTTTAAAGAGAAGGTTCCTTTACTTGTAAGATTCTTTACTTTTTAAGTCTTTAATTTGTAATTCATTGTTATGGAATAATCAATTATGGAAATAAAAATTATAATAATAATAATTAATATAATAATAATATTAAATAATAATTAAATTATTAGGGAATAATAAATATTATATGTTATAAATAATATAGAATAATAATTAATATATGTTATATATATTATTTGAAATCAATTTTTTTCTCAAATTCAATTCCAGATAGCGCCACTTGTACTGAATCAAAATTTAATTAACCGATTGACTGATAACGCATGAAAATATTAAAATAGTGCATTGTCACCGAGAATACATAACTGTACAGAATTTCAAAACTATGGCTTGTCAGAAAGTGATAGATTAATAATAATAAATAGATTCCAAAATCCCATCTTTATAAATGAAAGAAGTCAAGTTAAATAAGTGAGTGAAAACTGAAAAAATTAGCCAAATATGACGTGGCGATAAAATTTCTCTTTGTAAGTCGATTCAGCAAATGTCATTGGAAGATTGCCGCGATCCAAACTGTGTGGAAAGTCTAATCCAAGCATTAATTCTCCGTTAGTCACAATCATAAATGATCTCAATACATCTCGTGGTTTAAATCTATTTTATGATATGTTCTTCTAGTTTTAATATAATTAGTCCTATTAAGAATGTGAATGAGTATTTTATAGGAAAAAATTCAAATTGTTATACGTTAAAAACAGCTATTATATAGATATTGCGACTAGCGGAGGGTTAATAGGTAGAGAACTTTTTTCTTGCTCAGCAAACGACGCTCCGAATCACTCCCCTCCCTAGTGCAGCATTATGGGTGTTGCATCCTTCCACATTGAAAACACCAAACCCAGTCAATTCGAAAGCATCTTGAAACTGCAATATTGCTCGCCTGACGTAAGTTTTCTTCGTCAGCAGCTTACGTGGGAGCTTAAAGCAGAGCCTAAGTAGTTTTTGTAATAGGCAGCGGGAGGCCCCGTTTGGGCATCTAATGAGCTTAATAACATCTACAAAGTGCAGTAATAGTCTCTTGAAGAGGCTGGGACGCCTTCGAAGAGCTGATCTTAATCTGCCTCTCTCTATCTTTTTTTGTTCTTCTCTCTCCTCCCCCTTTATTCTGGGTGGAATGAAAAACAACCAATTACAAGCCGAGGCTCTTCTGGAAATTGGCTCTTACTCCCTCACGAGTCGTGTTTTCAGAATTAAAAGCATGGAAAAGTTAATTTTCGTCGTGCATCGGTTTCTTGTCTTCGTCGTTTAACTC
>BGPR01015221.1:17323-32242 GCA_013235015.1 Araneus ventricosus
TAGGAGTAAGTAAGCGCTAATCCAATTCCTCAGAATAGGGTGGGCAAAATCTTCAAAATATATGCAAACACTAGGACCGATTGACATGCTGTTGGATATGGCTAGAGAGATTTTGATGAATTTCGGTACCTAAACTTCTAATTAGCCAACTAAAAACATTGTAGGGCTGAATAAACGCCAACCTAATCACTGAGATTAGGGTGGGCCAAAGACGTTTAAATACATAGGCAAATAGACGATTGCCATAAAATTTTATACAGCTGCGGCAATTTGATGAAACTTTATGCACTTATTCCTCATAGGCCAACTAAGAGCACTTTATAGATAAAGAAACACTAACTAGACCTCGGTTAGTGTGGAATAAAGACATAGGCCGATTGAGACGAAACATCCTACAGCGATTCTGATCAACTTCGGTAGGTATATTCCTCATTAACCATCATGATGTAGTGGTGGGGTCCTTCCTTCAGGGTTGCTGCTTACTAGTGAAGCGAAGTAAGTCATTGTGAGTATAATGCATTGTGATGAAGTGAAGTGACTCTATTTTAGATGTAGAGTACCCGGTTTTACCACACTCTCCCCTATGCATCCACATCAGGGGCTTAGTGGAACCGAAACGACGAATTTCCGTCACTGCCAATTTCATTTTTCTTACAAGAAATAAATAAGAAAAGTTGTAAGATTTCCCCTTAAACTGGGCGATTTTAGTCTACTCCATACCTTCGAAAATGGGATTATTGTTTCAAATTAATAAAAGTAAAAGGCCACTGGCAAGTAGAAGCAGAAATTGAACTATAAACATCAAGGCTACCAATATTTACCTACATTTCAATTTTGATTCTGAAAGTACAAGATATTTTCTATATTATTTATTCAAGTCATGATTTGATAAAAAAAATTACTTAATTGTGGCATAACTTAAAATTAAGATAAATTAAAAAATATTATTTTTTAACTTCATCATTGTATTCGTGTTCTGAACTATAGCACACATTATGTTAAAGTTAGATTCAAAATAAAATATATTCCTTGTTATTCCTAAATATATTCCTGAAAAATATTCCTTGTTTCATTATTGGCCTTTCATTATTTATGTATCTATACAAAATAATTATGCATATTAAACGCAAAAAGATATTTTATTGTGAAGCGATCCCCTAATTATCCTCCCTATCATAAGATCTATTCTGCCCCTTCTCCCCAACAATATCACCCAGGTCAGAGTCTGCTGGCACACTCACCACTGATGCGTATGATATCTTAAACATTGTGTCTTCTCTTTCTTAGTACAATCAATCAAAAAATATCTTATTTCCTTCAAACTGGATAATTTTAACTTTTACCGAAGTCCCTTAATCAATATTTACATTAAAAATACCGAAATGGTTCTCAGTGCTGCACCGTATGACTGAAATTAATTAGAATTTTGAAAACATCTCATTAAAATCGGATTAAAGACAATTTGGGGCCGCTCTGCGGAAATTTTTAAAAATTTATCCTTCCACTAGTATGAAATCACATCTAAAATCAAAGTATTTGAATGTATGATATAACTCAATGCTACTAATTAATAAGGAGTATCTTATTAGAAATTAAATCAATATAATTTATTTGTAAAGTAAGTGCAATGATTTATTTTGTTTCCTCTAATTAAACGAAATTCTCGTTTTATTAAAAACAACATGGTACAACAGTTGAAAAAACTGCACATACTTCAATATTCACTTTATAAAATTAATCTGCATATAGAGCACACAACTCATTGAAAAAACTGCATTTTTTTTAAAGAATTGTTTAAAATTAAAGTGCACATTTCTAGCTTTATTTTGACTTTCAATATAACTCAATTTTATTTTTAATTAAAGTTTTGGAAATTTATATCCAATTAGGGAGGAATTTTAATAGAAAACAATGTTCCTCTTGCAACAGATTTTTTTGGGCTGATGTGTGGACTACGGTGTTATCAGAACGGTAATAATGACGGTAATAATGACTGAGCCATAGGATTACATGCACTTCTTAAACCTTTTGTATCCCGAATTAATTTACCATCAAATCTGCAATTTTATTTTTGAACCATTAGATAAGTTTTGGGGCAAAATAGCTCCAGAAAAGAGAAAAAACTTTAATTAACTAAAATAATTAATTAAATTAATAAATAATATATTTAATTCCTTCCTTTAGGTACTATCTACTGCTTGCTGGTGGGGCTACATTAATCGGGTTTTGTGAATTCCGTCAAGGGAAAAGGTCATATTACGAAGAGATAAAAGTGATTAAAGTGGGACTTTTAAATACCATGGGGATAAAAGGGGTTACAAGAAGAAATTTTCGAATTTCTTGAATAATGGAATACTTTTATTTTTCGAACAAAAAAAAAATCTTTTGTTGATAAAAACCAAATTTTTCATCTTTAACTCTTAATTGTATGTGACTAAACTAACGAGCTTTGTTCATAATTGTTTTTTCCGCATGGAAAAGCAATTACAGGATAATTTGGAAAGAGATACTCCAGGAATAAACTTTTTCACACTGATTGTTGAGCATTTCAGATTGATTATTGAAGATTTCGATTTGCAAATTAGAAAGTAAGCTTAAAACACAGAATTATGTGTGTTAAATGTTCTGCGTTGAATTAAACACAGAAAGTAACCTGGTCACTACATAACTCTTTCAAAACCTGTTTTATTTAAAATGAAAGCTTGCAATTCGCCTCTGGTGACGTAAATACATAACGCGATACACGTATTTCAAACAAACTTTTCCTTTAATTTAAAAATTTTATGGTTCCCAAAAACAAAATATCCAAAAGATTATCTTGCGTTTCCTTCATTTCCATATTTTCCTCAACATATGTTTTCCAATATGAGTACCGATTATGTTACGCAAGTGTTGCTTATGTTATTAGTGTTGTTCAAAACAAAATAACCATCACAGACAACTGTGCAGTGGTTGCTACAATAATACTTTTTGGTATAATAGAAAGAGACAGTGTAGATTGTCGAATATGTGGTATTTGATCCTCGTTTTATCCTACGTAGAAGGAAGTCACCATCTGAGACAGCAATGTAGTTATGAAAATTAGAATTAATCTTCGTACTTGAAATCATACAGTGCTGATGTTTTAGTTTTCGCAATCGTAATTCGCCTTAGGAAGGTCATTCTAAGTGACAATTATATTTTCTATGTAACAAATAACAAATTTATCTCTTATAATTCTGGTAGCTAGTGTCATTATATCTGAGTTTGCTGTGAACGGCGAATGACTCTAGAACCATTGTACGAGCTTATGCACGTCTGAAGTAAGAAGTAAAGTTAGTAAATTGTTAATACGAGGCAAAAGCCAAACAACTCAATCTCCTGGCGATAAACTTTTTTTTCTTTTGTTTAATGTTGCTTTTGCCTAGGGAAGGGAGTGATTCCCTCAGCCAGTTTTCCTCTTCAGCGGCATTCCGATCTATGCAAGAAACTCATTGACAAAATTTTTTTCGCAAATTCATCTAATTTCAGGCAGATTACCTCAGCCACTATTAAAGCTAGAACAAAACTGATAATTATTTTAATACTATTTTATAACATTTTTTCGTATCATTATTTTCAAAACAAACACTTATAAATTTCTATCTTGATTGCCATTTATTTCTCCCTCTCAAGCCTCCGAAATCTCCTTAATGTAGTGACTACATAAAAGTGCATGCCCAGTTAAGTGTAAATGCATTGTAAAATTTTCAATTCGACTGTTACAATGGATGAGAAGAGTGTGTCCGTTTATTAGTGGCTCCCCGAGCGCCAGATTTTATGATTCAGTAAACTTTGATACCTATTATCTAGGCAACTTTTGAAGCTAGAACAAAATTAAAAGCATCTATTTGTCGGGAATTTCACGTTAATTAATTGTGTTATAAGTTATTTGAAAATTGAATAGTTTTCGAGATATTTATAAAAAATCAAAAAAGGGATGAAATACAAGATGGCGGAGTAAGCTTCTCCTATAATTGGAGACTTTTAATATATTTAGCAGGGGGCCCACCCAATCATGTGTACCAATTATGATTTAATGTTTATATATATTCCCATCTTGTTAGAAATTTTGTAAAAATTTAGCAATAAATTTATTTTTGGATCCGAGGATAGTAGAGTTGATGTTTTCCTTCGGCAGCAAATATTTTTTTCCTTTACTGTTAGATTAAATTTTGAAGAGTAACTTTTATGGAAAGGAAAACGCTGGAATAAATAAAAACTACTATGGCGTTTTGTCTTCTAAAAACTTTTCTAAGGTTATTCAATCTTTTCCCTCCGCGCCTATGATCTTAGGCAAAGTTAATGAAATTGCTTATTCCGAATTCCTAGTTTCTAGATTTTAATTTAATTAGTTTTCTTTCTTTAGTGATTGATTCCCAGACATTTACCATTTTTGTGCAACCAAAAGTCGAGATTTTTTTCATACGAATCCTTAACGCTTCAAAATAAATAAATTTGAAAATTATTAAAAATATGCTTGAGGTTTATGCATTAAGTGGCAGGTGGAAATACGGGTTGGTAAATTCATGTATCAATTAAAACGTAGAAAACATTTTAATTCAAAGTAAATGTCAATGCAGATGTAAAAAATTACATCGAGGTACTTAAAATGTCGGTGGTGAAAAATATTAAAAATAGAATGCAAAATATGAAACATAAAAAGCAGAAAGTAAAACCTCCACCAAGTCTCCGAACCACAGAGCAGACAAAAATAGTTCGAATTAAAATGCGAATCCATAAAAGTAAAATAAAGATCCAAGCATATGAAAACGAAAAAATTGGCCACACCACAGTTGACTGCACCAACCAGCACAGCCAGTCCAAAATTACTAGAATTAATAAAACACTTTATACAATCAAAACTATTTACAGAAGGCTAAAAACCACACCGGCTCAGCCGGCAAGAAACCAAATACACAAAGCAACTAAGACTGCCTTAGCTCTGGTTCAGACGGTTGCACAGGTGCCCACAAATTCTAAATGTTTTTTTTTCCAGACGTAACAAACACTCCCTGTTTTTTTTCTTCAGATTTTTAAACTAGGCGACTCGGTGTTGAACTGCAGGCTCCTTTAGGTGATATTCTTTAATTAGAGGGCATTTTAATCTGTAGTGGTCTGCATCACCGTGACGACCACAAGGGAAAACTGACGAATTGAGTCTTTTAAATCTATGGATATAACAGGGAAATGGACCGTGTGAGGTCAAGAAGAAGATTAAAAATTTGCTACAAATTAAAAATTTCTTATCCACACAGGGGTACGTAACTCCTGACCCTCTTCCTAGATTCTGAATCATAACCGTCCCCTCTGCACTGACAATGTTTGATCTTCGTATATTTTGAATTTCACAAAGAAATAAGGAGTCGGATTACTTAATTCCTATCCCGCAAGGGCAGCTCATTGTTACAAACATGGAAAGTCACTTCCCAGCAATGCAAGTCTTATGGTTGGGAAGAGAGTTTTACAAGATTAAGCATGGAGTGACCTCAGCGACTATTATGGCACCCTTGACCTTGGCGACCATTTTGGCAATTTGGTGACAAATTTGGCGACCTTGGCGAGAAATAGATGATTCCCGAAAATGCAACCCTTTTCTCGATATTTCTACTAGGAAAGGGAATACAGGAGAAAACCCCATGTGACGTCACGGCCTGTCGGAGAGAATATTTAAGACGGCGCCTGGATCAGAGGTTGTTGTTGATCGCCTTGGAGCGCGAATGTCTTTGGAGTTCTATCCGCTGTGCGAGCTAGTGAGCTGAGCTGTTATTGTCGTTACTAGTTATTTGCTGTTAAATATCAAAGTGCTGAACTGTCATTACCTGTGAATTGTTGTCTATTTACATTGGTAATCTGTGCAAGAACTATTGTTTCCTGTACCTGTACTACGTGTTTTCCTGCGTATTTGTAAATAAACCTTCATTCTCCATTATCCTGCGTGTTGGACTGTTTACACCATACACCCACAGTAAGACTTTTTGCAACATGATTTTGCTTGGTGATCGGAGAGCTCGTTACCTGCGTCTTCGACATGCTCTTCGATCCAATCGAGACCCACCAGATCACCGGCCGAATACAAGTTCTTTTTAACAATAATTATAGAAGCAGATTTAGGCCTTGCACTCCGCAGAGCCTCGATGGGGCACCGCCTGTCAATGTGAATATTGATCTATTTCTGGTTCTCCAAAGCCCAGCGAGCGGGGAACTCTAAGGGGGGGGATTGCGATCCTATTTTAAAAAACCGGAAAACTGTCATGTGTACAAATCCGACCTAATTTTAATTAACGGAGGATAAAACGAACATATGTGCGCATGCACATTTACACATACATACAAACAAGTACTTTCAAATAAATGCATTATCGAAGTAAAAAGAGTTTTTTTTTATTGAAAGTTATTAAAAATTCATTTTTGTTTCACTGCATCGTTTCTTGAAATTCCTTAACTTTTTGTATTATCTACATTTAATTGGAGAAAAACAGCTTCTTTTTTTTGGGGGGGGGGGGTTTTTAAAGTTCTAGTAATTGCTGTATTTTAATTTTTCTTCGTTAACAACAGAAAAGTTTATAAAAGCAACAAGTCATTTTAATGCAGATAATGTCTTTATACTTCAAACCCCTTAGATAAGATTTAAACCTGAATTATCAAAACTAACTATGTTGGAGATTAAGAACTGCTAATGAATTTGTTCACAAAACTTAGTGCAGTGAAAAGATAATGGCTCATGAAATGTAAATTTTGTTCTTGTGACTACCTATTCTTAAACCTTTACCAAGATGGTCTTAAGAGAGATTTTCCAACCTAAGTACCTCACACATATTTTTGCTAAATGAGTAAAATTATATTTCGTAGTTTGCGTAGCATATGGGCTTTCAATATTCGAGGATGCTTTATATTCTGTCCTATTGGCTGTATAAAAAATCTTAGATATTATTTGCTCTAAAACAAATGTGCGTTAGGTAAGGACTCAACATTTCATAAATCTGGAAATGGGTGATTTGAAAAAGCAAAATAGCAGGATTCCGGATAAATCCGAACCACTGAGAATCTGACCGTGTTTCAAAATGACGATTCCCTTCCCAGAATAACAATCGCACAGCTTCATAGCAATTGGTGATCTAACTGAAATAACCAGCCATAAATTAATTATTTTGCTCATCCATACTTATTTTAAATTAATTTAATTTATTTATGAATTCTTATTAAAATCACAAATGAAATGCTCAAATATAATAATATTAATATATATATATATATATATAATTATTTTCAAAAATTAATTAAATAGTTTTTTTGATTATTATGATAGCAAATAATCGTAATAAATCAGGCTTCTGAATAATTCGGATTTGCGCTACTGCATCAGATATCAGAAGACTGTCTAAATGTTAATACAGAAAATGTATCAATATAATTTGCATATTATGAGCAAATTTTGTTCACAAAACTTAGTGCAGTGAAACTTGATCACTCAATGTGAAAAGATTTGTTTTAGTATTTTAAGCGAAATTAGCTTGTTTTTATATGATTCTTTTCTTGTTTTTTTTCTTTTGTCTTTTTCTTGTGTTTGATTATACGCTTGATGTAATTTTTCACCAAAATTATAGCAACTAAATGTACGCTTGTCTTCTTAAATTCCTATTTGGATTTTTAAAACCCTCTTTATAATTTAAAATCATTTACTTCTGTTCTAGAAAGCATATTGTTTTGAAATACTGTTATTTTAAAGAAGGAATCAGTGACGGCTCGTCCACTCGCTGCAGTTTTAAAATTTTTTTAAAAAACTTCCTTTTTCTTATTTTAATATTACTTAGTTAATTCTCCACTCTGAGAATTTGATTATAATCGAAAAAAGTAATAAAATAATAAAATAAGACAGAAAATGGATCGACAACAAAGAGAGACACAGGTTATAGCGGTGAAGCGAAACACCCTCAAAACCATTAAAATCCGCCCACGCCCACTTCGCATAGCTGGGATAAATCGGGAGACAAGAAACAACCTTTTCTCCCTTTGAATATAAAAAGAATTATCCTACGGTTAGCGCATATTTTCGAGAAGTGCCTCAAGGAGTCAGTTAGCGCATATTTTCGAGAAGTGTCTCAAGGAGTCAGTTAGCGCATATTTTCGAGAAGTGCCTCAAGGAGTCATTGCACTCGAATTTCGTTACTCAAAATAGTAAATTTAAAGTGTTGCAGAGAAATAAGTATGAAACACTAAACACGTTTATTTTTACGAAAGATCATAATTTGTTAAAGTTAAAATCTGCTTGCGTTTCCACTTTTTTCATTTTGTACACTGCTCAGGTGTCGTCCTCGTCACATAACCGCGGTTGAAAATTACAGGTTTCATCCCAAAATAATTCTCTATTTGTTCCAAAACGCGACATTAATGTAACTAAACTGTACACTTATCGACAAAATGAAAGGATTGTCGGAAAGATTATGCTCACTTTTTAAAAGTTTTCAATTGACGTCTAATTGTGTAATCTTTTACTCAAATTGTTCGCAAAAGAATGCGAAACTAGATCTCCTGCACAAGTATGAACACGTGGAAAAGGAAAATTAGACAGCCTACAACCTTTTGCAAAATGGATGCATGTTAGAATTGGGATGTGCAAGGTTGAATAAAGGTAATGCTGTTTCTGAAAGCTATCGTTTCATTTAAGTTAGTCAATTACCATATAAATGAATGGGGATGGCAGGTAAACACGATTGAAAGGACAAATGTAAATGGATATTGTGCTCTTTTTAAAGGGCACTTATCATTTTTGAAGGATTGAGGGAGGCATTTGCGTGCCGTTATTTGTTGGCCTCAGGCGTCCTATACACGCTCCTTCCAATCCGATCGCTTCTACTCCAAAGTATTTTGACATTACAGATACTTACTCACTGTGAGAGAGTGTTGCCACCAGCACCCCTAAATTTCCTTAAATGAGATGGAGTAAGATCTTGTCCACATATTTGAAAGCCGTTACAGAATTTAGCTCAATGCGGCCATTGTTGATGATTCGCCTGAAACCATGAAACCTCTTCTGTGGAAACGGGATGTTTCACGAATAAGATAATGGCTAATTGCGTCTTTGCTTCCTCCACATCAAATCTCCTCTGGAATCACTTTTCAAGCAATGCATATACTCATAAGTACACAGTGCACTGTCTCATTTCTCCTGGCCCCATTGAACATGACGATGAAATCACCTTAAACGGGCTCCTTTGGAAGATGGACACAAATCATAGGACTTCTTGAATGCAAATGAATTTTGTGAGAAAGCGAAGATGTAAGCTCCTTTCACAACCTGAAGGTCAAAAATCAATCAGCCAAAGTTCACCTCTCCAAAAGAGAAAACTTACGACAGTCACGCTGGAATGTAACTGACGTGATTAAAGCTAAATTTGTTTACTGAGTTTTATTTCCGAATTCAAAACTCCGCTAGCTGGCCGGTATGCAGAAGTCAATAATTGTATCAGGGTCTTAATCAAAATCCAAAACAATTTTTAAGAGCTTCTTTCAGAGGTGTTTCAAAAGAAACTCTTTCGTTTTATTCCCTTTTTCTTGACTACAATGTTCGAAAGAATCACTAGAAATATCTCGATCAAGTTTAATTTAGAGAAAGAAAAATCCTAAACGATGACATGACGCATACATATCAACAATAGAATATGAATACCTTTCGAATGCGAGTAAGTATTCCTTCCCGTATTCCCGAACCTATATTTGAAAAGGAAAATTTAGATAAAAGCTTTTTTTATTATTCTAACAACTTCAGAAATTAAATGGAAAAATGCAGAAACAGATCGATAAAAAAACTAAATTGTTTGTTTTTATACAGTTTGATAGAAAAAATGAAAATATGACTTCAAGGAAATATTTACAAAATGTGGCATCAAAGTTAAAATCTGATTTGGAATATTTCTTCTCTCTTTTTTTTCCCCTTTTTCTCTGATTCAATTTGGATTTATTTAAATAATACTAAAATTATGTTTGTCGTATTGTTCCATTTGAAATCGTTTAAAATTTCATTCGGTAAGCCTTCTCAACAGGCATTGTTGCTATCTAATTGGCAGGTGCGCATTGGTGCAGAACGCAGGATACGTCATAAACTTCAACTGAATGCCTTCGATTATTATTTTCGGCAGTGCCTTAACGTGTTTATTTGTTTCGCATATTTTGCTTTCTGTATAGTGATAATTTTCATGCTGCAATTTTTTAAATATTGTTTCAGATTAACGTACTCTGTACTGTTTTTCTACAGAACAGAACGCCTTCTCTTACCCCCGTACTCGCGACCAGACCGGTCACTGAGCGGTTTGATGTGCAAGACACGGAAATTTTATTTAAGAAAAAAAGAAAAAGAAAACAAACAAAAAGAAAGAAATATTTATACTATATGCAGTACGGGCATTTCCACTTTTACACTATTAGCTCGTAATAGTCTCATTTTCTTTAGAAGATTTTTTACCTTTCTTTCCTTGAAGGGGGGGGGGGAGAATGTCCAAGAATTTGGAGCTTGTTGGTTCAGCTCGCTGGAAAGTTGAAGGCTTGGGAGGCCGGAAAATATCTCTGTTTCTGTTTATGTATTCGACAATCCTACGAATTTTATGCCTGGAGACGAGGTTATTGGCTACTCCTTTCATCCAAGGATTGGGATGGTGCGATAAGCTCCCGATATGTGGAGTAGGAATGGCCTTTGAATCGAAGAAAGTTTCCTCTTCATTTTGAATGTTGGATTTAGACACCAAGCTGAAGATGCTTAGGCCAGCATTCTCTCAATCACCTTTTCATACAGAGTCCTTCTGTGCATGTGAGAGATACCCCAATTGCCACCTGCGATTCTTCTGAGGTTCTGCTGCATTTTAATAGCTTTCTCTCCTTGCTTATTAATGTTCTCCAGTCAGTTAAGTCGATCATCAGCGTGTATCCCTAGGTACATAAAATATTTGGCTCTATTTATGTTCTATCCCTTCCCTGTGATCTTGAGACTTCTTGCCATTTTTCTAAATAAGATATAATTTGTTTAATCTGTTGAAATGACAAGTTCAATTTCTGAGCACCAGGAGCTCAATTGGGTTATTGCACTTTGCGTGTCTTTGACAAGGCTTTTATTTGTATCCGCTTCAATGACCAGCACAAAATCATCTGCGGAGGCTTGTATATGAATGTTACCCGGCCACACTTGATTGAGTATTTCATTTGCTACAAGGTTCCACAGGGTCGGGCCACTGCACGAACCTTGAGGTCAGCCTTGTTTTCGATCATTTGTGGCCATACTTTGTGGTGTCAGTAGTGTCACTTTCTTAATTTGAAGAAGGCTGCGAAAGAATCTATTTATGTTAATTGGTCAAGTGCTGGCTTCTAAACTCTTAAGTACAGCTCGATGTTGCAAGTTGTCAAAGGCTCCCTTGATGTGAATAGAGAGCACTAAGCCATGCTTGCCATCTCTTCGTACTGTTTGAATATTTCTTAGTAGCTCGTTGATGGCTGCAGCCACAGTCTTGCCTTCTCTGAAGCCATGCTGTCGGTCGTTCATTCTGTTGGTGGCCTTCAGATGATATGTCAACCTCTGAGTCATAAGTTTCTCCAGCACCTTCTCTATTGTCGGTAGGAGTGAAATAGGACGATAAAAGGACGCCAGCCGCTGGTCTTTTCCTCCTTTCTGGAATAAGATAATGTTTCCTATTTTCAAGGATTCCGGGAAGCATCTTAGTTGCAGGCACGTGCTGAAGAAGGTTGGAAAGATATTATTGAAGCGCTTATGAATGATTTTAATTTTAAGATTGTCGATTTCATCTGTACCAGGGGCTTGTCATTATAACGAAGAAAAATAAAGGAGAAATTCAATAATGTGTATCTTTTGTTTTTATTTTGTTTTCAAAACTTTTTCGGGCCTTTTAAAGTTGCCTCGGGACCTTCTAAAGTTGCAGAACCCTAGGAAGTGGCTTACCTTGCGTATTTCATATTACGTTCATAATATCTAAACTGACAACAGTATTTTTTTAATTTGATTATTTTTTACAAACTCTTAGTAATTTATATTCTGTTTGGAATCCCTTTTCATATATTATTCTAAAACTAAAAAATCGAAATGCATACAATTTTTCTTGAGAGGATATGTTTTGTGATACTTCGTTCTTGATATTTCATTTGTCATTTATTAATTTCAAAGTAAGTATTTTATTCAAATAATTTGATTCCCGTTAAGGGATTTTTTAAGCTTTATCAGCTTAGTGGGTTTAATTCCCATGAAGGGATGCTCTTTTCTTTGCCAAATAGCATATTTCAATCAATGAATTGAAACATGGCCCCCCTTTTGGCGCGTTTGGCCTTATTTTGCCTTCCTGGTTATGTAACCCTGGATTGGTCTGAGAGAACTAACGCGGAATCAATAGTTAGTGTAGTTAGCTAAAGGAAGGAGGTGGACTTCTGTTGGCATCATCGTATAACAACGGAGTATTTCAAAACGGAGGTAAGCGTACTTGGATGGAGAATTTAAGGTATCCGCATACGTTCGGAACCCTTTTTTTAAAAAAATGGTATTTAAAGAAATTTTTTTAAAATTTTAGATGTAATTCATGCTAAAACTTATGAATTCACAGAAAAACATTTTATATATATATATAAGATCAGGCTTTAAAAAGGTGAAAGGCAGTCCATTTTGATCATAGAAGAGACCATTTTTGCTTAAATCTTCTTTTATTCAGGCATTACGTTATTCCTTCATAGGTAAAGCAATTAATTTTTATGTAGCTCCATGACCAGATTTCAGAAGTTTACGCCCGAGTTGCGCGTTGTTGTTGAAAGCTTACATGCTGGCGTGAAAAAGGGCAGAAATGAATGCGCAGAACGCTTCCAGGAAAGGGAATTCCCCTTCAGAAACTCGTGATTTGAAAAGAAAGTTCTAGTGCGTTAATTATGATGCAAGTAGAAGTATTTAAAATGAGGTGTCGTTAAGATTATTTAGGAATGTTAAAAAATTAAAATATCACATATCACATATTAATATATCATATATATATATATATATTTAAAATTGAAAAAACTTAGACTTCTGTCACAGCGAGAAGAATTCTTTTTTCAAGACTTCTATAAGCCATTTTTGACAGATTTGGAAGATTTAATCTCGAACACAATTTTACTGTAGCCGAAAACCCTCTTCCTATGAGCCTCAAACCATACACGATTCCAGTATTTATTTCACTGAGTTTATTATACTTTTTAGAAGTAGAGAAAGCTTTCACGAAATCACAATTCGTAGAATTGCATTTCAAAGTTAAATTGGAGCATAATCCAAATACTGAGTCTTCAAATAAAAAAAAAATTAGCTTGTGAACAAACAGGGCAAAAAAGTATAGAAAACACATTCATTAGTATTTCAATATCCAAAATTCTGTTTCCTGTTAACTTGTTAGAAGTATGTCTTTGTTTTCTTTCTGCTCAGCAGACACAACAACACTTGTGTTGACATTTGACATTGAGGAACTGTACTGATTCCCACAAAACTTCCTCTTGCGAGACCGTCTTTTTGTAGAACATCAGATTATTTTTCAAATTTGTATAAAGCAATTAATTTCAAGCTTCAATACGAAACAGAAAGAGGAGGAAATGCAACTATATCAAAGTAAAAGCAATCGAAGCACGAGCCAAAGCAAAAAGTAAATAAAAGAACTTGTTGCCAATTTTCACCATAGAAATTCATGATGGAAACATTAAAAAATAATTAAATAGTCATAAATAATTATATTAACTAAATTTGAAAAAAATTAACAAATATGGTTAAAAATACTGGAAATTTCTTTCCAATCATTCTACTTCCGGTTACTTTGCAGGAACTTCCGGTTTCGTTTTCAGCTCTGAAGCTTTGTCTAAAGGGCTCTAGTTTCATTTCTAAGCGTCGTAGAAACAAAATAAAAACTGTTTCGGAAAGTTAAAAGTATGAACTTTCAGATAAAATAATAAAAAAAATCGTGAATTTTGGCCGAAAATCGATTTTCAACGTATGCGGATACCTTCAACACACAACTTTTCTAATCAGAATAAAGTTAAAGCGCAAACTCCTGCACTCCATATCTCGCTTAAGATTCCTTGCACGTCATATCCTCATTACGGCAATAAATTATGTGTAATGATTTTCATTGTCCCAGTTTGAGTCTAATGAAGCAAACGAACCTAAATAAATGGAGATTCAGCCGTTTGGCTTGAATACTTCGAGAGAGATATGATTCGATGAAGAGGACGACAGAGGAGCTCCTGGCAAACACAGGTACATTGCCCCGAATTCGACACTCATATTATGGTTCGTAAAATCCGATTTTTTTTAAAATCATGCATGCTCATTTTACTCATTTCATGATTTTATCATGTATAAATTATCTTTGTAAAACCGGTTGTCATCAAAATTTGCTTCGGTCTAAAGAAAGAAACAATGCACCAGCATGTTTGGTTTAAGCGATGCGAAGATTTTGGCGTTCCACGTCCTGAAAGTGAAGAAGTATGCGGATTTCGTGCGACATTTTTGCAAATATATGGGGGAAAGTGGGGTAGAACCGTGTAGCCAAGGTTCGAAGGCCTCTTGGAGCTAAAAGACTAGAAATAAAGCTTGTCAAATTTTATTAAAATATTCATTGTTTATTAGAGTGCAATATACCTTTCCATAAAATTCAAAGTTTCATCACTTTTTTATAGATGATTTCTTTATAAAAGATGTCAAACTAAACGAAGACAGTTTTTACGTTTGATTAACTCTTCTTCTTTATTTAAATTAGAAAATCCATAATTTATATGTAAATAATCAACGTCTTATGTGTTTTCATCGTCTTCATCGGAGGAATCCTCAATACTGACAATCTCGGTCTTACGCCACTTGGAGAACCCGGTTTTACCCCAAGTGCAGAGGTTATAAGA
>BGPR01015222.1:0-20204 GCA_013235015.1 Araneus ventricosus
AGAATATCAATGAAACTTGTGGCAGTACTAGGATTAAAACCTGGGACCATTTTGTTTTGAGTCAAGTATCCAAACCACTAGACAAAAGGAATTCCCAATACCCGGAGGTGGATATTGGTTAATATACATCAGAGTAAGATGGTGCACTAGAAACTTAACTAAAATTCAAAATTTATTTATTTGTGAGTACATTTAAATTTAAAGCCTCAAAATAAAATAGAATTTTAAAGTTATTCGTTTAAAACAGAAAAAAGTGAAGGAAAAAAATCAATTAGAAGCTAGAAATATCAAGGAAACTGAAATAAAATCCAAAATTAATTTATTTGAAAGTAAACTTAAACTGAAAAGAATCCAAATAAATTTTAAAGTTATTCGTTTCTAAGTAAAATTTAAATTTAAAGAAAAATTGTCAGGGATAATGATCATGAAACCTGGTATATCAATGAAACTCAAATAAAAGTAAAAGTGTCTTTATTTGCAAAGAAATCTAAATTTGGAAAGCTACAGGTTTTTAAGTAAAATTCAAATTTTGAAAAAAATCAGGACAAACAAATATGAAACAAGAAATAATAATTAAACTCAAATTGTATTTCAAATTCGTTTATTTGCAAATAAATTTAAATTTTAATAAAACAAAAGAAAATGTAAAATTTGTTTAAGTAAAATTCACATTTAACAAAAAAAAAATTAGTAAAAAAATAGTGATGTAAATTAATTTTAGGCCTTGTGAGGGTCAATTGAAGATCCTCTTCCGCACAGAAGTCCCCTTCTAACATCATACGGAAATTTTGGTGATTTACTACAACTTAAGTGTGAATAACAGAATTTCAGGTTTTACACCAAACAATGCAACTGCATGCATCAAATCGAAAATGTAAAAAAAAAAATGTAATTTCTTTCGAGTCTGCAGAAGTCCCCTTTTAAAATCTAATTATTCACATACGGTGTTCTTCCATTTATTTTTTTGACGGAAGCTGGTATTTCTTTTTTAGAGAGCTTATGTGTTTGGATTCATTAATATCGGAACAAAAATCATTTCCTTTCCTTTTTTGTATGAAGGTGTTTAACTTCATAACGTTTGTTTGGGAAAAAAGTGACAATTTTTGTTGAAAAAAACAGAGACGGGCCATATGAAAATATATGGATCCCGAAGCCTCACATGGCTTCACTTCTCTCCGCCCTGGAATATCCCATTATTCGAGATAGTCCGTGTAACGCCGGGCCATACAGCTAGTTATAATATACAAGTCCACTTAAAAGTGTCCTTAAGGTATGTGCCTAACTTCGGAGCACTTTTTTTGAAAAAAAGGACATTTTTATTCAACACTTATGTTTTCAGTTATAATGGTGCATAAAACTGTTAATTCAAATGCCATTTTAATGAACAAATTTTTTATTTTCCAAATTTTGACCAAAAATGGTCAAAATTTAGTAAAAATTGACGTTTACGCCAAACTTCCTATAACAAATTCTAATGCATGTATTTCCCTTTTTTTTTCAATAATATATTTGGTATACATTTACCTGTGTTATGAAGCAGAATATTTAGAGTACCTCTTAAAGTTACTGAGATATACCAAAGTTTGTGTACGCAACAGTTTTTTACAAAAAAAACTATCACTTTTTCAAATAAAAACAGCTCTAAAATAAATAATTATGCACTTTAAGCTATATATGAGGTTCATATCATACCTAGAGATGTATAGAACACTGTGATTAAATTTTATTTGAATATCTTAAAAACTTTTTAAGAAATGAGATTTTTCGTAATCCAAAAAAATGAAAATGGTTATTTTCCAGAAAACGCAAATGAAGATTTTAAAGTCGCACAAAAAATTATATACATATTTTAACAACTGAAAATTCACAGTATTTGTAAGTTAAGCCTTCTCTGACTTAAATTTAAATCAAAATTAATTAAAAATTAACTTTAAATTTTTTTCTCGATAATTTTGTTTTTGGTTAGACTTGTCTCTTCGATTTCCTAATTCTCAGAATATCAATTTCTATGTAGTTTTTTTTAATAATTTCTGGTTCAAGTTTGACATTAAGATGGTTAAATACAGTCATCAGCCTTATATCGCCTGAATTGAATAATTAAACTGCTATTTTACTACCTAATAACAGTGTTTGGAGTGAGCGAAATTTTCTTAAGGTAAAATATCCCGTAACTAGAGAAACAGTTGCCAGATACGCCTAGAACAATAATAAAAAAATAAATAAAACTGAATTCTATATTTAAAAAGTAAATTGTACATTCACATTGTCTAAGAGTAAAGAAATAGCTGTTTAGATGTGTTTTTTGCATTTCTATGGCTTAGTTTCGGTTTCGAAAATTTCACTTCTGGTCCATAATTTAGGCAATAACTTTGCTTCTAACTATCGAAGAAACTAAAGTAAACCATTTTTGGAATCCTAAATGTATGGGCTTTAAGGTATCCGACTGTGTTCGGAGACATTTTTTTGAAAAATAACTTATATGTTTATTTTAATGTTATTTTTCAACTACATGTGCTTTAAAACTATGAAAATATTGTAAAATTAAGCTTTCAAAATAATATTTTTTTAAAAAAACTGAGAAATTTGAAGAAAAATGAGTAAAATATTTGCCTTACGCTAACAGCCATAGACAAAATCATATTCTAAATTTACATAAATCCTTGTAGGAGTACATTTTTATGACAGTTATCTGTGTTATGCTCTAAAATATTTTTTGTACTTCAAAATAGTTTTGAGATATAGCTGAACATAATTACTAAACTGGTAATTTTTCATAAAAAGTTGTTTTTCGTTTATATTTAAACACTTAAAAATATTACTTGATTTTAAAATTGACATTAGTTTTTAGAGGAAAACATCAAGCATATTACAGAAAACAATCTCAGAAAATTTCATATCAATACTTGAATAACGTGTTGAGAAATCATTGTTACGGTCGACGGTTTTCCTCAAAAGTATCATTTCTCAGAAAAAACACATTTAAAGTTTTCATGTAACTTAAAATAATGCTTAGAGTTCGGTAATAAAACAGCTGTAACTCCATTTGTAATTCAAGTAGAGTAACAAGTGAGACAGTTTTATGAAGCTGATTAAACAGGCTACAAAATTAAGTCATAAAATGTTTTTTGATAATTTCATCAAAAACGACGATTTTAAACCAGTCGGATACCTTAATACAAAGTAATAAAAAAATTTCGAAAATTTTCATAAAAACGTCGATTTTAGGGTAGGCACATACCTTAAGTAAAACATAAGAGTTAAATAGCATATCCTCTTAAATCGGGATAAATAAAAAATATTTAAAAAGGGAATTATACATGTGAAAGAGTAAAAAAATAATAGCAGATAACGACAAGAAGTAAGAATCTGGTGAATAACTTCATCAGAGGCCATTCATCCGTGCAGATTCAAAAATGGAATAGGTTTTCTGTAGAGGAAAAAGACTTTAAGGTCTGAAATTATTTAATATCCTCTTTTGGCCTGAACCTATTCCGGGATGTATTGGAAAGAAAATTAGCAATTTTTTCCTGGATGCTGCTGCACTTGCGCACACAACTTGACTTTTTAGATATTCAATACTCTTAAATCATGAATTTTTTATGCGGCCATGTAGCGTACAAAATCTCAATTACAACAGAAACAGAGTTAGTTGCTCGGTTTCATTCTGGTTGCAAATTTGTTAAAATCGCTCTTCTAGGATGGGATCAGTCCACCGTTCCATGCAGCGCACAATTATGCATTCATCCGCAATGCGCTAATTCCATATGCAATGCAAACAATCTTCCTCATGCGCGTGCAGCTGTATTTCATGTCTTTCAACACACTTATACGTCACTTCTTACATGTTTGTAAAGATGCAATTACAGTTGTCCCCTATAACGAAATCGCTTGGTTCCAGTTGAAAAATTCGCTATAGAGAAAATTTCGTTATACGGAGATTAGAGATTTTTGCAGTTATTTAAGTAAATGTACTAAACTTTTTAATAGGTGCGATAACTTCAACTGTATTTAATTATGACTTTCAATTAAAAATGAAGTAATATTTATTATAAATTTGTTAAAATTATACTAATTTTTATTGTATAAATAAAATGTTCAAAAGTGAAGACAATTCACCAGTTTAGAGAATAATATATACTAGTACGGATAAACATAAAAAGCGTATTAACACATCCCTTTGCTGTTTCCACCCCAGCTCAATTCCGATTCTTGGAATCTTGACCCGTAGAAATGTTGCTCCCTCTGTAGAAACCCAGGTCCCCACAACTGCATTACCCTTCACATAGCATTGTATTGTTACGTGTTAACGCTGGAATGAACAATGCCAGTGGTTCCAGAAACAGGCACGTGTGAGCGATTTGTTTGCACAGAAATTAGCAACTTTCTTCAAAAATGACAAAAATCGAAAAGATAAAGGTCTGAAAAAATTCGTTATAGGGAGACAACCACTTCGTTACATGGAGAATATTTTGATTGTTATTTAATATTCCGATTAGAAATTTCGTTATAGGGAGAAATTCGCTGTAGGGAGACTTCGTTGTAGGGAGACTCTACTGTATGTATATGATTTCTGACTCACACCCTCATTTCAAAACTGTTATGATGAGTTACAATACTGTTGCATTTGACTAGCTGAAAAATTCAGATCAAGCATTATAATACACATAGGGTTTCCATACGTCCCGTATATAGGAGACTGTCACCGTATTTCACAACTCAGACCCGTATTATTATTCGTCCTGTTTTCTCCCTAAACAATGCGTAAATATTTCCCCTAATGTCAATTCAAAGTGGAGCCAATTGAAGCAATTTTGATTTGTTATTAAAATATTAAAATGGCTTGCGCCCAATTTTATAAATATGTCAAAGAAGAAAGTGATATAATCAAGAAAGTAAAATCAATTTTAAAATATGACTGGGGTAAAAAGGATTTGCCCGGCTTCTATATTATTATTCTACGTGTTCATTTTATTAGATTGCTTAAACTTTATTGATTTCTTTATCCGAGTAACCACTACATACCCATTTTTTTCACGTTTTATTTATTTGGTACTTATCGGTGCTTGGCAATTATGGCAATCCTAAATATACAAGATGTCCCATAAATAGCACGATTCCTCATTCTCAGAGGAATAAAGCGCGTCAAAAGGATAATTTATCTTCGGAAAATCGCACTCAAAAAATATAAAGTCACACCCATTCACTAAAAATTGGTCTTATGTAAAACATGAGAATTATTAGAGATGTAACGAATATTCAGTCAATATTCGGCTGGCCGAATTCTAAACAGATATTCGGCCGAATAAATTCTAGGTAATAATTTTTTAAATGCATTTAATAAAGAATATTGCAGAATTACATTTCAGTAGATTTATTAAAAAAATCTCCCGACATTTACCCAATTCTAAATCGCATAGAACATAAATGTATTTAATAATTTTGCACCTCATTTATCATTGTGAAATATGAAATTATCGGTCAAGAACAATAATTGTGTTCAGCATTTTCAAGAAGAAATTCGTTCAGTTTTGTTCCATGCTTCCATGAGCTCCAGAAAATAAGTGCTCACAACATAATGTGCTTCCAAGAGCTGAAAGATATTTTCTTGCTAAATTTGCAAATTTTTCCACACTTTTTTTACATCAATTAAGTGGACATTCCTTCTTAGCTATTAGAAATTTTTATATATAAATATAGGAATTAACTTCTAATAATTTTAACTTATGCACTGAATTTTCTGCTGTGTTTTTCACTACCACGTTCAACAATGATGACTATTTCATTTCTGTTCAGGTAATCGAAAATGAAGAGTTTCGTACTTTTTATTACTGAAATTATTATTGAGTTAAACTATTACAAAGAAATGCAACAAGCTATTAATATTTTTTAATGTGCAAATAATAAAAAACCAATTTTTTTCATTTAAAGTTTAATTTCATAAGTTCCTTGAATCTTTAAGTTATGTGTTTTTGCCACATTTAAAATTGTAATAAAACATTGATTTCGTTGAACATTAATTCAGAGCAGAATTATCAGTTCCGCTTTACACCTTTTAAAAAATATTATGAGCTGTAAATATCTTTCGCACTTTGCTTTTGAAAATTGTCTGAAGGTCTCTTATTTTTAGTCTTAAACTGTAAAATTTTAAAACAGAACATTTAAATTTTAATACATCTAGATGTTACATCATGTCATTATTAAATGATGCAACATTATAATTAATTATTAAATGATGTAACATCTAGATGTTACATCATTTTTAATACATCCAGATGTTACATCATGTCGCTTTAAACACTTTTATTCAGTGGAATTTTGGATTCGATTTTTACTCAATTCCTGATGACGGAATTTTGAAATTTCCTACAATTACGTATTCTCGATGCTAACACACTATTTCAATAATTTCATAACTTTATTATTAGTTCATTCATTATTTAAAAAGAATTTTGATTCAGTACCAGAAGAACCACGTGATAGTGAGTCTCAGAAAAAAAATAATAATCTCCATGTTACGAAAAAATTAATTAGAAATTTCCATTACTTATTACAAAAATAGTGTTTTTCAAAACTGTTACTGATTTAATTTATATGTCTGCCTCGCTTGAACTCCTTGAAAGAGATCTCATTTTTCTTGACAAGCCACACACGCACACAAACATTGCCTTTTATAAGTATAGGTAGGATTTGGTAACATCTACAGCAGTCTATGAATCAAGTGATCTCACTTTCCAAACTAATGTGTCTAAATAGTGTGATTTGAGGCCGCGGTGGCCTAGTGGTAAGGTCTCGGCTTTGGGGCCGGAGGGCTCCAGGCTCGAGACCCGATTCCACTGAAGATCCGCCGTGTATGGGGCCTGTTGCACGCTAAATCATACGTAGTGGTCAAACGTCCTCCCGTTGGTGTGGGGGGGAAGTTTGGAGAGGGGGGTGCCAGCTCAGGTGTCGTCCTCGTCATCTGACCGAGGTTCAAAATTACGAGGTGCGTCCCAAAATAGCCCTCGTGTTGCTTCAAAACGGGACGTTAATATAACTAAACTAAACTAAACTAAATAGTGTGATTTAGTCTGAGCTTTCTTTTCAATGTTCTGTCCATGAATCTCAACCGTGCTGTTAAGAATTATTGAAGCAATGAAGTAAGATTAATTCAATGTGCAAATAAATCAATTGAAGAAAGTTTTGAAAGGCGTTCAGGAAGAAGGAGAAATAACTTGTTTTAACATGCAAGTGAAGAGTTCAGTGCTCTTTTTAATGGAATCTCTTGGTCCATTATTCCCCGAAACTGGTAATCCTGTACCTATTTCGTTCCTTACTTTCGGCGAGCATTTTTAACAGTTGGCGCAATTATGGCGACAAGACTATACCACATCTTCTTGTCATTTAAATACTTTCAGAATCAAGAAAAGACCTATTTCAAATATAAAAAATTTATTCTGCGCTGATTTAGGTGCAAGCATTTCGGAACACGAGTTAAAGCAAATCTGCTAAGCTCAGTCATAAATGTATTTTTGCTAGGATAAACTGTGCCCTCATTACGGCCAGCAGGGTTTGCATAACAAACCTAGGTTTCATAAGCAATCCTCCTGGGGGTTGGCGAACAATAAAGAGCATGGGGCAGAGCCCCCTATTATTTCACTTCCTCTTAAAACATGATTTTTACATGGGGACATTTAATGGACACAGCCCTAATTACAACAGAAACAGTTAGTTGCGCATCTTGAAACCATTCTAACAGACTGGGTTCCTTCCATCACTTCGCGACGCACACAATTACGCATCGTTATGCAAGGTGCTCATTTTGAACTGTAGAAGTTAGGCAGCAGGCATGCCCCACTGTGTTTCATGTTTGTAAAAATGGAATCTTGTAAACAATTTTTTACTTGCAACCCGATGTGACAGAGCTCTGAAAATTTGTAAATCTTGTCTATGCTTGATGGCAATACACTATTTCAAAGTTCGGTTTGTAGTCAATCAATTAATTAAAATAAATTTTTGTTCTCTACCAGTAGTGCTAGTCAGTTTGAGAAAAACATCGATTTCGTGATGTGTATTACAATGAATCATAAAATTAAAAACTTGAAAATAATACTTTTAAAAAATTCTTTTTTTTTTTTTTTGCATTTCCTTACAAAACTTCATAAACTTGATTTTATCAACTTAAATACTCTCTTTGCAACCGGGGGTGATTTCATTGGTTTTTTGGTGCTATTTTCTCGAAGACTAGGGGTCGCAGAGGTAGGATTCTCTGGATGCTTTTATTCCTCAGAGTGAGGAATCTTATTTTTGCAGAGGACACCTAGTACTCTAAAGACAGTCAGGAAAATAGAAAAAATGGTTATAACATTAAACCATACTCTGCACAAGACGGTTTTTTTTACTATATTAAAAGTTATTTTTAGATTCAAAGAACCAACTTAAGTGCTAAGAAATTTAGTTTATTTTTTCTTGTATGGCCACGAAAGGATTCACAAAGTATTAAAACAAAAGTGCTTAGAAGTTTAAACCTGGTGCTTCAGAATTTATGCAGGAATCTGGAGTGAATTAAAAGAAACATAAAAAAAAACGAATCAAGAGGAAGAAACGAAACAAAAAAATTTTCCCTTTTCATGATGCAATAATATTTCAGCTAAAAGTAACTAAATATAATTGTAACATAATAATATCAAGCAATATGTTAACTTCCGAAAAAATATGATTAAAAAAACACTTACAAAATATTGCAATCTCTGTATTTCAAGAACACTGGTTCACAGACTTTATTTCAAGCTATCTGCCTTTGATGACCATTGGTTTACCCGGAATATTAGCCTTCCTGGCCACTAGACTATGAAAAAGGAATGCACAATTATTAAAAAATTTTCCTTATATTACTCACTGAGACAAAAATATGAATTCAATGAAAATATATACCTAAAAAATTTACTTATTTCAAGGAATGCTTTCAAAATAAAGCATTTTAATATAAGCTGTATTAAGTGTGGGGTACAGTCCAATTTAACAGCTAGACTAATTGCAGACAAGTTAGATGAAAGAAGATGATAATTTGAAAACCCAAAAGAAATAACTTGAAACTAAATTTCCAAAAATACTTTTTAAAAAATCATTAAAGAGAGCTAAAAGTTTGAATTTCCCAAATAACAGATGACTAATTTTAGTATTTATTAGCTATAACGCCTGAAAAAAACACTTTAATACAACAAAATTAAAAAGAAAAACTATTTTTAATAGAACTATTTTTAATTAGACTGTTAATTTATAAAAATATTATTAATTATTATTAGACTACTTATTTATAGAACTATTTTTAATTAGAAAGCAAACATCTGTAAATACTTTATTAAAAAATTATTTTAAACTATTGAAAAAAGAATACACTACAAAATGCATCAAATGAAAAGAATTGAATGAGCTTAAGCTGAGATACAGGTTTAAATATTTCAAAGGTAAATGTAATCCGTTTAAGTTAGATACAAATGAAAAATATCAGTAGATAAACAATAAATATGATACAATTGCAAAAAATGTTTTATAAGACTGATTAGTAACAAAATTTACATAATAGAAATATAGCCACAAAAGTATTCTATTTTGACAATAAAATAATATAAAAATGTTGCCAATCAGTGAGATGAGACAGTATATGTGTAATTTTATTATTTCCACCAAGTAACTTAACTGTGCGTGTCACACTGTAAAATATATTGAGTGAATCATGCAACTTTCTAATGCAATAACATCAAATTGACTTCTTAGGGGAGGGGGAATTTAGCTCAAACTAATATTATAAAATGACCACCGTCTAGAATTCCATGTCCACACTTGTAACAACTCCATTTTTTTTCATTTCAATTTCAACAAAAATTCCGATGAGTGATTCTCATTTCAAATACAAGGGTTAAAATTTGCTAAGCACCCTAAAATGTTCTCCGTCCTGGATTGGATGTGCAAGATTCCTCGGAGATCAGTTATGCAAATATTACAGTCATAACCAACTTAAGATAAGCCGAAATATGTAATCACAATGTTATAAATTTGCAGGATGCCTTAAAAAGAGAAATTTTGTACTGAAAGAATATAATTTTTGTACATAAAGTGAGGGAAGACCCACCCACCTAACCCCCCGTATCGCTGCATATGACAAAATACGCGTGCAATTTTTATCAAAAGAATAGGGCATTAGAATTGGAAAATGGACACAAATTCAGGAAATTTTTCTGAATTCGTACTGATAGAAAATCACAATAATATCGGATTAAACAAGAATTTTGCTAAAATGTAATAAATAAATTTACCATTAAAATAAAGTTACTACTGGGAGAATATCAGAAAAAAATCACAGAAAGTTATAGAAGAATCATCTAAAACAACAATAAGAAAATAATACAAGAACTAACCTGATTTTTCGGCAAGTTTTTAAAACTGTAAAACGACCACAAGCTAAGGGGAGAAGGAATAAAAAGCAACCGTTAACCCTAACGCACGAGGACAGAAAGACAGCAGTAATGTGTTGTTTACCCCGGAACGAATCCGTAGATCCGGATCCTCAAAGGAACGACTGTATTCAAGTCCGATCAGAAGGAAAGAATCGAGTCCGTGCGTAAAGTCTTTTACACACGGCCTCGAACGAATCTGCCAAGAAGAACGGGTCGCAGAAAGGAACGAATTCAGCATTTTATTTTATTTTACTCTTCATTTCCAAACCTGATTTATTATTAGATAAATTTTAAATAATCCATATTCTAACTTAGTTCCCCCATACTTCTATATAAGTTAAGGAATTAGTTAAAATTTATCTAATAATAAATTAGGTTTGTAAATAAAGAGTAAAAAAAATGCTGAATATAAATTCTAAAAAAATTTTTTAAAAAGAATATCAAAAATTAAAGTTTATAAACACTAACCTTGCAGAGACTACATAAGTTCGAACCCGTGTCAATAGGGTTCGTTCACCCGACCAAGCCACGTACGCACGTGATTAGGTTAGCATATTTAATTGACATCTATAGTTTGCTTAAAATTTAAAAGTAATTAATTCAACTGACAGGAATTTACTAAAAAATTAAATTTTGACAATATAGTTAATAACAGATTTTAACAGCGGTGGATATTTGATAACTGCAAAGAGTTGTTTTATATTCCTTGATGATGATTAAAAGATTTTTGTACTGTATTGAGCTCATTAGGATTGGGTGACTTAATATTTAGTTAGAGAGAAATCTGAGCTGAAATTTCATTACTGAACGCTTCAGTAAATATATTGCTTCTAACAAGTTAAATGACATTCATGGCAAGTCCTAACCAGAAAATAGCAATCAAAAGCGTCTCAAAATACTGAAGATTCTTGCAAAGTTTCATTAAATTCACTAACGAAATTTTAAATAATTAACAGAAATGTTAATTAAAGATATTATTAGTTATTAAAATTAATTATTAAAATTATCATCAATATAATTAATTATCTACTTATAATTATTAATCAAAAGAATTCATTAAAATTAATATCAATATAATTAATTATCTAATTATAATTATAATGTTATTAGTTATGATTGATAATTATATTAGACTAAACATACTAACTAAGAAATAACTAAATTAATTAACTAACGTAATTAGACTAAAGGTTATTTTAGTAATTATGGGCAATAAATCCATTTACGTTTTGACTCGGAACGAATCCGAGGATCCGCAACCGGATTCGTGGATCCGCGTCCACGAAAGGTATGAATCCGACACACAATCGAACAAGCCTCTTCTCGGTCTAAAAGCTGTTTTTAAGGTTGCAATAGATTCATGTGGTTACTACATTTGGCGATTAATAGCATAGGAAAAAATTAACTTGGCCACCACACCATGTTCTTAAGTCGAGCCACAAAATGCATTTTCTAAAAAGACACGACGATTTCCGCAATTTCCCCCACCTGTGTCAGGGAATGACGCACATTATTGGCACTTTGTATATTTTCCCCCACCCATGTTAGGGCAAATACAAGAAAATTTTGAGGTGACCACTCCCGCTGGTTTTATAATTCCTTGTTTTAATCACATAAAATAAAAGAAAAATTCTAGTTAAAAGTGTAATCGGTCTAAACTAGATTTTACATTAAACATAGGGACTTGGACAACTAAAAGCTGATAGGATCACCATAAAAATTCAACTTATCCATAACTTTTATTTAAAATACTGGATGAATAATTGTTCACAGGAAGGGAAAAAAAACAATTTTTAAGCTGAAAATAAACAATAAGGAATTTTAAAAAATAAAATTTTTACTGATCACATTTTAAAAATTTCAATATTTTTAACATAACGAGTTTGATAAATGAATAGGAAATTTTAATAATAAAAGAGTATCTATCACTTTGAATATAACAATTATGAGAGTAAAACTTCCGTTTAAAGTCATATCTAGTAGTTTCAATGTTTTTCTAAAAGTTAGATATTTTCAATTGAGGACAGTGAACAGCAATCGAGCTCTTCAGGTGAATTGAAGGCCCTAAAAATTGTTCATTTATGGTCATTGAAGATACAAGGTACAGTCACAGTTAATTAATGACAAAAATTTTAAATGAAAACTTTTTTTTCAATTTTTTTATGACTTCAAATAAACCAAAATAAATTTGAATTATCAACAATATTTTAATAAGGTGTTAAGAAATTTAAGGGATAAAAACAAATTTCAATTAAAAATGTTCAAATTAATCGTAGAGTTTTAAAAATGCCTTTTCCCATGAGGTGGCGCTGAAATTTACTAGGTTGTGACGTAATCTTTTCCATCACATTTTTAGCCCTTTTGCCAAGAAAGAAATAAATGGTACTTTCTGGCACCTCAAAACAACTTAAGGGTTTCCTCCCCCTATAAAAAAATCACCATGACCGCTCATTCTTCTATACTTATAAAAGGCAATGTTTGTGTGTGTTTGTCTGCGATGTCCAGACGAAGCTATCGCACTTACAGCCATGAAATTTGGCACACGGGTAGTCGTAATGGTGACTGAATGCACCTCGAAGCCGAAATTTTAAAATTTAATCTAGAAATTTTTTTATTTAATTTTTTGTATTGTTTTGGTTGATTTTTCGCACTAATTTCTCAATAGAATGGTTTCAAATAATTGTACGACAAAAATAGATACACCATCGGAAAGAGCACGCGATTTCTGTTCTAATGAAGTTAGTTTTAAATTTCTAACATAATATACTTAATTTTGAGAAATTTTTAAAAAATACCCAGTTTTGGCATCGAGATGTTACTTTTGATTTTAAATTTGTTGCATCCGACTTTCTAATAACACTATTAATTTCAATTTTTTTCAGCTTATAACTAGAACGGTTCTGTCGGATTTAACACAAGAACGGTTAAAATATTTTTCCCGTGTTTTTTTTATTAATTTTTTTATGGACGGTTGAGAGTTATTTTTCTCGATCGAATTCCTCGCGCGGCACTTCTTCGGAACGTAGCTGGCAATTTTGATTGGCGGACGCGCAGGATACGTCATGACCTTCACCTGAATGAATTACTTCGATTATTATTTTCGGATTCAATTTTATATTTTGCTTGCTGTATAATAATCATTTTCACGTTCCAATTTTGTAATATTGTTTTGGATTAACGTACTCTGTACTGTAGCGCGAAAAAAAATAATAAGCAGGAAAATCAAATAATGTGCATTTTTTGTTTTGATTTTGTTTTAAAAACTTTTTCGTGTCATTGTTGTTATTTTTTCCCCAGTCCTGATTCCACGGGCAACGCCGTGCGCGTACTTCTAGTACATCACTAAAGAGAGCCCTGTTTTGCCCTCGGGTACTAGGAGGGTAGAGCTTTTGTTTAGGAGGAGAGTACGGAAAGTCTTAACTTCCCGTTCTGTCAGAAAATTGTTTGAAAATTTTTTCTTGAACTGGATTTTTAGTTCATCGTAGTAAAAAAAAAAAAAACGCATATTCTTTGATGCTTGACTTTTTTTTCCCCGAGCTGAAAATCTTGAACAAATGATGTTTCGATAACAGTATTTTATGCTTCTAGAATGACAACGGAAACTGAATTGAAATTGAAAATAATAATATTAGCCTTCCTTGTTTAGAATTCCACGTTATTATTATTTAAAAATAATTACAAGCAACCTATAACAAAAATATTCAAATTAATTTTCCTGCAATCAAACTCCTAAAACGCTTAATAAGCTGACTATAAACCAAAATAACTCTTGGGATATTTTAACATAAATATATAATTGTATTCCGCACACCTCTGAAATTATTGAAGAGCATCTCTTGATTCAATTCTCATTCTCCATACCTCCTAACGCAACCCAAATTACTTTTATGGTTCAGGATAATATTTGTAACATATTTTTACGATGTTTCTAATAGCTCAAATGTAGTACAAAATAAATTGACACGGCTATTCATTCAAGGACTACCATTTTGTAGACATAGTTTTTGCAATTGAAAAAAAAGTGTGATTTCCTTAGCAAAATTGGGCCAGTTCCTATATGTTACACACTCATATAATCCAATATTTAATTTTTTGAAAAAAATAAATCATCACAATTTTATTCTGTAATATTTTGAGAAAGCAGCTATATGTCAAAAAAGATTATTTTGAGTAACTTCCAAATTGTGAAGCTTCATCCAGTTTTATAAATTAAATATAAATAGCTCCTTGAAATCATATTTCATTTCTTCTAGTCTTCTCTAACTAAAGATATCAGCCACTTGATTTGATTTGATTTGAAAAAGGGTTTTTTGGATTTTCAGCTACAAAGGCTCCACAATTCATTCCAAAGTTCTTTCCAATCCGTAATCAAAAAAGAAGGAAAAATTGTCATCATTGGTCTAGAACTATAGCCGATTTAATTCGGTCAAGACAAAAAAAAGAAATGGCGCCCTCCTAGAAGGGCTTCCAAATTCTTTTTTTTTCCATATCAGCCGTATACTCGACTGTCAAACAGTATAAAAACGAACAAATTAAAAGAATTATCTGTCGACGTGAAGCAAAGAGGTTATGTCGTCATGCGATTTCGACAAAATGCATGTTGGGAAAATACGTCACGCGACCTTGATTAGAACCGATTGAAGAACCGTAAAGAGAATTTTGAGGCGAAAATTTTTTAACACTCCAGAAAAAAAATAATTAAAATTCAACCAACTGTTCAATTTTAACCATTCTTGTCTTAAATCACGGAGAAACGTTATGTTTATTACTTCAACAAATTTCAAATTGATAACAAAATTAGAACGACGGATGCGAGAAATTGAAATTCCAAACAAAGTTTTTTAGGCTTAACCGACTATTTTTAGAAAATTTTTCAAAATTCAGTAAATTACGTTAGAAATTCAAAACTAGCTTCATTAGAACAGAAATCGCGTCCTTTTTCCAATGGTGTATATATTTTTGTCGTAAACTATTCGGAACTATTCTATTGAGAAATTAGTGCGAAAAATCAACCAAAACAACACAAAACATTAAATAAAAAATTTTCTAGATAAAATTTTAAAATTTCGGCTTCGAGGTGCATTCAGTCACCATTACGACTACCTGTGTGCCAAATTTCAAAGTTGTAAGTGCGATAGATTCGTCTGTACATCGCACGCAGACACGCAGAATGCACGCACACACAAACATTGCCTTTTATAAGTGCTAGCAGTACGCGCACGGCGTTGCTCGTTGAATCAGGACTTCAAAAAAGTGGGTGAAAAAAAGTGCCCACAATGCAACGAAAAAGTTTTGAAAACAAAATCAAAACAAAAAATACGCATTATTGATATTCCCGCTTATTTTTCTTTGCGAATGACGTCACCTGCCGCGAAGAAGGTCACGTTGCAACAATGCATTGTGGGATGGTCCGGAGAAGCTCTCGGTGTTAAATCTCGCTACGAAAAAACTGTTTGAACCGATCAGGAAAAAATTAATTTTTAAAAAACGAAAAAAGATATTCTAATAGTTTTTGTTTTAAATCCGACATAAATGTTCCATTTGTAGGCTGAAAAAAAAATGAAAATTATAGAGGTGTTAGATCGTCAGATGCGATTATTTAAAGAAATCTTTATTAAAAATTACCATAAAAGTGACTATTTTTCAAAATTTCTTCAAAATTCAGTAAATTACGTTAAAAATTCAAAACTAACTTCATTAGAATGGAAATCGCATGCTCTTTCCGATGGTGTATATATTTTTGTCGTACAATTATTTGAAACCATTCTATTGAGAAATTAGTGCGAAAAATCAACCAAAACAACACAAAACATTAAATAAAAAAATTTCTAGATTAAATTTTAAAATTTCGGCTTCGAGGTGCATTCAGTCACCATTACGACTACCTGTGTGCCAAATTTCAAGGTTGTAAGTGCGACAGACTCGTCTGGATATCGCACGCAGACACGCAGAACGCACACAAACATTGCCTTTTATAAGTATAGATAGATAGGAATTAACTTCTAATAATTTTAACTTATCCACTGAATTTTCTGTTGTCTTTTTCACTACCATGTTCAACAATGATGACTATTTCATTTCTGTTTAGGTAGTCGAAAATGAAGAATTTCGTACTTTTTATTACTGAAATTATTATTGGAGTTAAACTATTACAAAGAAATGCAACAAGCTGTTAATATTTTTTTAATGTGCAAATAATAAAAAACGATTTTTTTTTTCATTTAAAGTTTAATTTCATGAGTTCCTTGAATCTTTAAGTTATGTGTTTTTGCCACATTTAAAATTGTAATAAAACATTGATTTCGTTGAACATTAATTCAGAGCAGAATTTTCAGTTCCGCTTTACACCTTTTAAAATGTATTATGAGCAGTAAATATCTTTCTCACTTTGCTTTTGAAAATTGTCTGAAGTTCTTTCATTTTTAGTCTTAAACTGTAAAATTTTAAAACAGAACATTTAAATTTTAATACATGTAGATGTTACATCATGTCATTATTAAATGATGTAACATTATCATTAATTATTATATGATGTAACATCTAGATGTTACAACATTTTTAAAACATCTGGATGTTACATCATGTCTTTTTAAACTCTTTTATTCAGTGGAATTTTAGATTCGATTTTCACTCAGTTCCTGACGCTAAGTAGTTTTGAAATTTAATACAATAACATATTCTCGATGCCAACACACTATTTCAATACTTTCATAAGTTTATTGTTAGTTCATTCATTATTTAAAAAGCATTTTGATTCAGTGCCAGAGGAACCCCGTGGTAATGAGTCTCAGAAAAAATAATAATCTCAATGTTACGAAAAAATTAATTAGAAATTTCCATTACTTACTACAAAAATAGTGTTTTTCAAAACTGTTAATAAGTTATATGTCTGCCTCTCTTGAACTCCTTGAAAGAGATCTTATTTCTCTTGACAAGCCACACACGCACACAAGCATCGGCTTTTACAAGTATAGGTAGGATTTGGCAACATCTACAGCAGTCTATGGATCACGTGATTTCACTTTCCAAACTAATGTGTCTAAATAGTGTGATTCAGTCTGAGCTTTCTTTTCAATGAGCTGACCATGAATCTCAACCGTTTTGTTAAAAATTATTCAAGCAATGAAGGAAGATTAATTCATTGGGCCAATAAATCAATTGAAGAAAGTTTTGAAAGGCGTTCAGGAAGAAGGACAAATAACTTGTTTAAACATGCCCAGCGAAGAGTACAGTGCTCTCTTCAATGGAATCTCTTGGTCCATTATTCCCCGAATCTGGTAATCCTGTACCTATTTCGTCCGTTACTTTTGGCGAGCATTTTAAACAGTTGGCGTAATTATGGAGACAAGACTCTACCACCATCTTTTTGTAATTTAAATACTTTCAGAATGAAGAAAATATCTATTTCAAAGACAAAAAATTTATTCTGCTCTGATTTAGGTTAAAGCAATTCGGAACACGAGTTAAAGTAAATCTGCTAAGCTCAATCATATTATATTTTTGCTAGGATAAACTGTGCCCTCATTACGGCCAACAGGGTTTGCACAACAATCCTAGGCTTCATAAGCAATCCTCCTGGGGGTTGGCGAACAATTGCGAGCATGGGGCAGAGCCCCCTAGTATCTCACATCCTCTTAAAACATGACTTTTACATGGGGGCATTTGATGGACAGAACCCTAATTACAACAGAAACAGTTAGTTGAGCATCTTGATACCTGTTGCGCATGTGTTAAAACCATTCTACCTGACTGGGCTCCTTCCATTACTCCGAAACACACACAATTACGCATCGTTATGCATCATTTTGAACTGTAGAAGTCAGGCAGCATGCATGCCCCACTATGTTTCATGTTTGTAAAAATGGAATCTTGTAAACAATTTTTTACTTGCAACCCGATGCGACAGAGCTCTGAAAATTTGCAAACATGTGTATGCTTGATGACAATACACTATTTCTAAGTTTGGTTTGTAGTCAATCAATTAATTAAAATAAATTTTTATTCTCTACCAGTGGTGCTAGTGAGTTTGAGAAAAATATTGATTTTATGATATTTATTAGAAAAAATCATAAAATTAAAAACTTGAAAATAATTTTTTTTAAAAAATGTCCTTTTTTTCACATTTCCTTACAAAATTTCATAAACTTGATTTTATCAACTTAAATACTTTCTTTGTAACCGGTATTTTGTTACCATTGTTTGTATTTTGGTACCATTTTCTCGAAGACTAGGGGTCGCAGAGGTAGGATTCTCTGGACACTTTATTCCTCAGAGGGAGGAATCTTATTGTGGAGGTCACCTAGTCCTAGTACTCTAAAGACAATCGGGAATATAGGAAAAATGGTTATAACTGTAAATCATTCTCTACACAAGTTAGTTTTTTTTACCATATTAATTTTAGATTCAAAGAACCAACTTAAGTGCTAAGAAATTTAGTTTATAACTTCTTTTATAGCCACGAAAGGATTCACAAAGTATTAAAACAAAAGTCTTTAGAAGGTAAACCTGTGCTTCAGAATTTATGCAGGAATCTGGAGTGAATTATAAAAAAAAAACGAATGAAGAGGAAGAAACGAAACAAAAAAAATTTCCATTTTCATGATGCAATAATATTTCAGCTAAAAGTAGCTAAATATAATTGTAACATAATAATATCATGCAATATGTTAACTTCTGAAAAAATGTGATTAAAAAAGCACTTACAAAATATTGCAATCTCTGTATTTCTAGAACACGGTTTCACAGACTTTATTTCAAGCTATCTGCCTTTGATGACCATTGGTTTATTCGGAATATTAGCCTTCCTGGCCACAAGACTATGAAAAAGGAATGCACAATTATTAAAAAAATTTCCTTATATTATTCACTAAGACAAAAATATGAATTCAATGAAAATGTATACCTAAAAAATTTACTTATTTCAAAGAATGCTTTCAAAATAAAGCATTTTAATATAAGCTGTATTAAGTGTAGGCTAATTCCAATTTAACAGCTAGACTAATTGCAGACATGTTAGGTGATATAACATGATAATTTTAAAACCCAAAAGAAATAACTTGAAACTAAATTTCCAAAAATACTTTTAAAAAAATCATTAAAGAGAGCTAAAAGTTTGAATTTCCCAAATAACGGATATGTCTAATTTCAGTATTTATTAACTATAACGCCTGAAAAAACACTTTAATACAACAAAATTAAAAAAGAAAAACTATTTTTAATTAGAAAGGAAACATCTGTAAATACTTTATAAAAATTATTTTAAACTATTGAAAAAAGAATACACTACAAAATGCATCAAATGAAAAGAATTGAATGAGCTTAAGCTGAAATACAGATTTAAATATTTCAAAGATAAATGTAATCCGTTTAAATTAGATAGAAATGAAAAAAAATCAGTACATAAACAATAAATATGATACAATTGCAAAAAATGTTTTATAAGACTGATTAGTAACAAAATTTGCATAATAGAATTATAGCCACAAAAGTATTCTATTTTGACAATACAATATATATAAATGTTGCCAATCAGTGAGATGAGACAGTATATGTGTAATTTTATTATTTTCACCAAGTAACTTAAAGTGTGCGTGTCACACTGTAAAATATATTGAGTGAATCATGCAACTTTCTAATGCAATAACATCAGATTGACTTCTTGGGGGAGGGGGGATTTAGCTCAAACTAATATTATAAAATGGCCACCTTCAAAAATTCTATGTGCATACTTGTAACAACTCAATTTTAATTTCAAATGCAACAGAAATTCCG